>JAYESD010000002.1:10318310-10593135 GCA_036927565.1 Tuctoria greenei | reverse complement strand
AATTTAGCGGGATTATTTAATTCACGTGTCCGAATACATTGAACCGTTCGTTTGCATGAACTCAGGTCAGGTCAATATTGTGCAACTCTCGTTTGACATTCACGCACGTATCGGTTGGTGATGACGAAGAAATTACATCAGGTGAAACTGTACGCAGCACGGCGCGAATTATGAACCAACAGCGCAACTTAACTGCCTATGTTGTTGGTGGATCGATCGGCAGTGACGCCAGTAGGCAGAAAGTAGCTCTAGTCTTAACTTATCACTGCAAAGTAAAAAAGGTTCATCAGGTTGTTTTGTATGTATAAGCGGAGCAGTAATACAGTCTCCATCGTTATTTCTTATTTTATTTATAGGCTATAGCAAAGTAGGAAGTATAGTATGTTTTCTTAATGGGTGACCGAGCTTATTTGTTGAGTATAGCAGCAGGTGCGGAGAGTCGGGAGTGACGCTGGGTGAGCCTGTCGTATCCCGCCGCCCTACGTCACCGCACGCCTCACGTGCCTGCCTGGATGTGGCGGGACCCACTCAGGTGGTCCACATCAGCCATCCACGGAAGAGTCAAAGAATTCAATCCATTTCCATGGACCATGGCAGCAGCAGCTATAAAACCCGCGCGCCTTCGTCTTGCTGCCTGTCACAGCCCTTCCGTCGATCTTTCCTCTGCTTTGCCTTTTGACACCACGCATCACCCACCATTAGACAGGTAACACAAATCATTGGAGATCCATCGATGGAGCAGTACGACTCCTACTCGCACAGCCAGCCTGCTGCTACTAGCACCGTGGAGTACAATATTTGGGACTTCGGCGGAGGCGGCGCCGACACGTCGACCGCCGGAGACATGCAGCACCTGCTCGACGCCCTCATCCACGATATGGGCGGCGACTACTCCGAGGGGTCCTTCTCCGAAGGCTCGGCCTCCTCCTCGTCGGAGGAGTCGTCCTCATCGTCCTTGGCGGGGGGCAACAGCTCCGCCGCCCCTGACCACCATCAGCAACAGCGGCAGCAGGAGGAGAAGCAGCAGCGCAACAAGGCCGCCTTCATCGGCGTGCGCAAGCGGCCGTGGGGCAAGTTCGCCGCGGAGATCCGCGACTCCACGCGCAAGGGCGCCCGCGTGTGGCTCGGCACCTTCGACAGCCCCGAGGCCGCCGCGCTCGCCTACGACCAGGCCGCCTTCTCCGTGCGCGGCGCCGCCGCCGTCCTCAACTTCCCCGTCGACCGCGTCCAGGACTCGCTCCGCGCGCTCGCGCTCTCCTCCTCCTCCTCTGCCGCCGGCGGGTCCCCCGTCCTCGCGCTCAAGAGCCGCCACTCCCTGCGGAAGCGATCCCCGAACAAGAACAAGGCTCATCCACGGTCCGAGGCCGCCGGCCCACAGAATCCGCAGCAGCCTCCCTGCTCCGGCGCTGGCGCCGTGGTAGAGCTGGAGGACCTAGGCTCCGATTACTTGGATGAGCTCCTTCGCGTGTCATCCCAGTACTGAGTTAACGGCCGGAGAGCGAAGCAGAGCTCTTCTGTCATGTCCAGAAAGAAAAAAAAAACAAGCTCGCTGGCCAATTACATTATTTCTTCGCACCGCACACACTACTACTACTACTAGATGTACTCTGGTTCGACCATTTTTTTCCCTAGCTGCTCCCTCCATTGTTTGTTCGATGCATGTGTTCTTGTGTTGGCTCTGCTCTGCTGCAATAGGTTGTTGGGCGAGCGTGGCAGCCATGGATGAGTAATGAAAAATATTTTGCTGTAGATTGCTTGCTTACACTGCTCTTGATTTGAAAGCTCTTTCCAGATGCATGCGTGCACCTCCGGAATTCAGGGACGACTTTTCTACAATATATTGACCATCAAGATAGTTACTCGTATGTATACAGATAGATATTATATGTATTCGGACCCAGTCTCCTCGATGGACTGTTCTCAGCGCGCACCGCATCACTATCCACCGATCATTTACGCACATTGTGCAACAACATGCCTATGTCGCATCTGCATCCTTCATCATCTTCATCTATCCATCGATGGACGACCGTTCAATAAGGAGGCGGGCAGTTCCAGTTCAACCCGTCCATTTGTAATCTGTTTCACCAGATCGGTACGTTGACGCTGTAGGGCGGTCAAATCCATCCCATAAATTTGGCTCTGCGGTGGGATCAGGGGACCAAGGTGAGATCCGTAGGCGGCAGCGGCATCCGGAGGGCCGGCGGTGGCGGTGGGATCCGAAGAACTGACAGCAGGATTCGAGGCCAACGTCAGGAGGATCCAGGGCATCCGGTGAGCGGCTGAGGCGGCGGCCGGACCGGTGTGTCCGAAGGGCGGCAAGCTGACCGGATCAGAATCTCGAGTCTTGGGCCATGGCGGTAGTTGCCGGACGAACAGAGGCTAGCCACGAGCGCGAACCGAAGGCGAGGCGGCGACGGTAAAGGAAGAGGCGACGGCGGCTGCAAGAGAAGGCAGATCGGGGTCACGGAGCCCAGGGTTACGGAGGATTGAGCGATCGGGGTCACGGAGCCCAGGGTTACGGCTTGGGATGGGTGGCGGTGGCCTGCGGGGCGAGGGATGATGTGGGCTACATGTTTTTCCTGGGCTTGAGCTGGGCCGTATTCTAATGATATACACTTTCGAGTACTCAATGGATGAATCGCAGGTGTGAAATAAAATCCGCACTGGCAATACATCGGATTGGGTATGAATCAAACCCGCAGGTAAAAATGTGCACCCGCACCTGATAGTGTCACACCCGTCGAGTACCTGCACCCGCGTGTTTTTTTGTCATTCCTATTGAAACCATTCATGGGAACTAATTTTTAATATGTTCATAAAATTATTATGTGTAAAACTTTTAATGGAAAGTTTTCATAAAAAATGTTAATTGAAAACTCAAACTTAGTATACCAAAAAGAAAGGGGCATGCAGAATATTTGGCCTGAATGAGCCGAAAGCGAGCTGCCGTGTCATTTTGGCCCGGCGCGCAAATGACTGAGCCCAAGCCAGACGAACGACCGAATGATAATCGATCAAAGGGAGCAGGCCACCGTTAGGTTTGGCCTGCCTCCTTAATTTTCCTTTACTTCTGGCAGCTAGCTCCCACCGCTTATGCAGTAACGATACAAGCTGGTGTGGGCATCAGGCCCATGGAGTATTTACCGTGTTCTTGATGTCCGCGAATTATCCGGTCATGAAGTCTTCCAGCTCACGGCTATCTTGAGCAATGGCATCCTCTAAGAGCAAGCCAATAAGTGAGGTGAACTAAATAGTAATTTATTACGCTTTTCATGTGTATTTTTAAGTTAATAACATTACTTACGTTGAATTGATATCCTTACATTAAACAGCGATGTGTATGCAGGGATGATCGTATACTAAGGAGACAACTTTTAGAGCTATTGGCCTTTGACGATAATGCAGCCTGGTTTATGATATCCAAAAAGTCCTTGCCCGAACCATGAGGAAAAAATTAAAATAGCGATACCACAATTTTCAAAATATCATGTGTATGAATAATACTTATGCTGCACTTGTACGTTAACCATGGTACGCTTATGTTACATCGGTAGCAATGAATGCACACATCAAATAATATTTAATAGGAGCTATTGTGTTTATAACCCTAGTTGCAAGTGCAATTGTGAATTTAATCTTGAAAATCAGGATCTATGATTTTACCCTTACTTTTTAGAACAAATCAAAATATACCAACTTTGTTAATGACTGTTAACAATGTTAACTATGAGGAAAAAGATAGAAATACCTTTGTGATTTATCACTACTTTTAATATAGTCATGTTAACATATTGATGATGTATTTTAAAATAATATCAATTATGTCATGAAATTTATTGTTATTTAGACATTATTTCATAAATATTTCAGCAACATTTTGACACCATTTTAGTTGTCTTCACACAATATTTCAGCAACAATAGTTTTCTAACAAACATATACATAAATCAAGAAAAAATTAATTTCGTAAAAAAATCATTTTTTGGGAAATTTTGTTTTTATTATGGTGTCCGATAAAAAATATTTCATTCATATCATTCTACTTTGTTGAACTTGAATTGAATTTCATTCAAATTTGAATTCAAAATTTCGGAAATTTGGAATTTATTTTCAATTCGTTTGAATTTTTAATTCAAAATTTCAGGAATTTTGTTTTTATGGGTGGAGTCCGATTAAGGAAATTGATCATAAAGTTTAAATTTATTTCAATTTCATTCAAGTTTGTATATTTTTTGAATTTTATTAAAATTTGTTTGTATTAAAATTGAAATCTTCTTTTATTGACAACCTGTTATAATTTTATCTTCCGTAAAGATCTTGAATAGGGTAGTTCAATCTTTTTTATATTTTTCTAACATTTTCTTAATTTTGGTAAATCATTTAATATGACCAGGCTAACTGTGTTAAAAAAAAGCTAGGGTAAATGGTGACTATTTTGTAAATATGAGTAAATTCACAAAACCTATTTTTCAGGGAGAAAATTACAATTACACTTATAACTATGGTTTAAATACAATAATCCATATATAATATACAGATCATGGGATGGAGCATGCTGCTACTAGATCTATAGCTAGGTAATGTACTACAATTACAAGTTTATTGGTGATCAAGTGCCTTTAATTTGTACTATACACGCACTATTAACTCCTAGCGTACATTGTCCTAGGCTTTATTGCCTTCACCTTTTTTATCGTTTCATCACGAAGTATTTATTACATGTTCCTACGAGTCATGGACACCATCACATGTTATCTGTGCACGTCGATTGCTATAGCTTAGATCAGACGAATGCCGCCATACCGTACCGTTATTTGGGTAGAATAATTTCTCCCGCAACTAGCCCCATGATATATAACGGAGTACTCCTTCAGTCCCATAAACTTGTCGCTACAAAACGACAAGTTCATGAAGATGGAAGGAGTAATTTCTTTTTGCGGAAGAACTAGGATATATATATATAAACTAAAAATGATGGAAATGATCAGCCAGCAAATTCAATGTTGAAATTAAGGTTTTTTGCAGGTTTTTTTATAGTTTCGTTGTAATTTTGGTTGTTCATTACTGTAAATTAAATGGCAGCGTATTTTAGAGTTTGTTAGTATCTAGCTTTAATTAGATAATGTTTTAGTATCTAGCTAGATAGCAACGTATCATTTAAATCTCTGAGACTGTCTGCCTAGCAGCAGATAGTACTGTACCGTTTAATTTGTTCTGTAATTATATCACCCGACGTACGTTGGCCTTTAATTCATCAACGGATTGTTTTTCAGGACAGAGAGAGGGTGAGATGCTGTAGTGATCTGTGACAGGCTGACACGATGTGCCAATAACAATAAGAGGCTCCAAAAGCGTGACATGCATGGTCTAGTTGTCACAAAACCCAGTAATTATTCTAAGAGATATCTCCTTTTGGAAACGATTAGAATGCAATCAGCAATGTGGTGCAATCGTGCAAAAATTAAATCTGAATTACACGATCCTCATCTAATAATTACTGTATTTTTACATTTAAATCTTCTCATCTAACAGTAGTATTTACATTGCATTTATGTTATAAGGTGAAAATGTCTAAGTGCAAAAATGAAGCAATCATTAGATAAAGATTGTGTGGTTCAGATCTAATTTTTGCACGATTGCAACAGATTGTTGATTGTATTTTAGTTGTTTCCATCTCTTATAGGCCTGTGCATATATATGCCGCTAGTGCAAGACTGCTACGACAGATTCCAGAACCATCGATCAGCATCTCGGGTCAGAAAAGGGCAGAGAGTAACATGGTACAAAAGGTGGCGGGATTAGCATTCTAATCGTACTCCTAGCTCTCTGTATCTGGAATCTTGCAACCTCTGACGACGAGCTCAGATAGAGGCAGCAACATCTAGCTACCTGGTGGCTGGAGGAAGAAGGAGAAGAGGACCAAGCCATACGCATTGATGGGTAGGGCTCCGTGCTGCGATAAGGCGAGCGTGAATAAAGGGCCATGGTCACCCGAGGAGGACCGCCGGCTCAAGGAGTACATCCACAAGTATGGCACCGGAGGAAACTGGATTGCTCTCCCTCACAAAGCTGGTAAGTACTAATACTAATTTCGATATATATATAAACTAATGATAAAAACATCGCTTGGATCAACTAATCTATGTATATATCCAAATTAATTACGTGCAGGGCTGAAGAGGTGCGGCAAGAGCTGCCGGCTGCGCTGGCTCAACTATCTGAGGCCAAACATAAAGCACGGTGACTTCTCCGAAGATGAGGATAGGGTCATCTGCAGCCTCTTCGCTACCATCGGAAGCAGGTGCCCATGAATTGCTGCCTAGCTACTAATACTTGCATGTATCTCTCTTGACTGGACGTTTACTTGAATCCACACGATATTTTGAGAAGATGGTCGATCATTGCGGCGCAGCTCCCGGGGAGGACGGACAACGACATCAAGAACTACTGGAACACCAAGCTCAAGAAGAAGCTCATGCATGCCCATGGGCTGCAGCCTCCCACCAACAGACACCATAGGTTCTCTCCCATACATATGGCAGCCCAAAACGTATATAATATTGACCTAGCTACGGAATGTGTAAGTACTCTAACACCAACATCCACCACAGGTCCAAGAAGCAGCAGCATCTCTTCTTCTCGGCAGAAGCACTTTCGTCGTCACCACCAGTAGATCCCTGCTTGTCGCTGCAGTACCTCTCAACGCCGATTCATAATATTTCTCATCATCATCACTACAGCAGTCACTGCCAAGACAACAGTTCAACACCCCTTGTCTCCGGCGCCGGTGGCGACGGCCTCCCCATGTTCGGAGGCAATGGCGAGCAGATGATGGACTCGTCCTGTTCAGACAATGGCGGTGGGCTTCGCCTGTACTTCGAGTTCTGCAACAACGGTAGCTTCCAAGGGCATGACAGCTCCGTCGCAGCAGGCTTTGCCATGGAGAGCTTCATCTTACCGGATGATCATCACAAGGCGCCACTGCTGCTTGCCGGTGCTGCCAGCCTGGATCATGAGTACGGGGCCGGCACGTCGTCCTGCGGCCACGAGGAGTCGAAGCCGCAGGTTAATGTTACGGCCGTCGGTGGCGGCAGCAATAGTGCTGGTGACAGCTTCTTCTACGGCTACAACGAGGACAAGAGCAGCAACAGTCATGTCGTTGCAGGTGTAAGCCAACAAGGAAGCTTCATGTATTAGTAATATTCCACGTCAATTCGTACGTTGTGCACTATGTATGCTCTAGCACTTACTACAGGCCCCGCGGATGGTATTCGATCGGATAAATGGAGAGTATCAATAGTACGTATTAGTGTACGTTGACGCGATTGCAGAATAATATTTGATTACTTACATTACCATCATGTATGATTGCAGACTAATACATATATGGTTTCTGAGTTGCTAGTATATATACTGGTTGCTTTGTGGAGAACCTTGATTTGTTCGTGCATCCTCTGACTTGTCTAGGTCGATTATTTGTAATGTCCTAGACAGTCCGTTACATACACATGCCCTATCCAAGCCCCATTGTGTTTCCTTCTCCATAGAGCATCTTTTTCTCTCTCACTCATTCTCTCCATCTCCAGAAAGATTTACTAAATTTGTATAAACGAGATATGCCATAATTTTAGAGGATGCCATAATCAGGAGGGGTATTGTGAGACGAGAAATTGATCTTGGGGAAAAGCAGGTTTATGTACCCACTTCTAGATTCCAGAACAATATTTCTCATTATCTACTGTTGTTGAAGATTCAACAGTTGTTGTTAGTTCTCCATTAGCAACAAAATTAGTAAGAAAGGTTCAAGATTCTGAACCGACCATTGATAGTGAAGAGCAACAATAGCCCTAAAATGGTGATAATGTGCAATTAAGAAGATCTCAGAGAGAAAGAAGATCAACCATTCTGGATGCCTATGAGATTTATATGAGTGAGGCAATTCAAATGGAGGATGATCCCACCACATTTAGAGAAGCCATGAGAAATCCTCAACCATCTGAATGGCGTAAATCCATAGAGAATGAAATGAGGTCTACAGAAAAGTCTAGGATTTAGTTGAGATTCGTAATGGAGTCAAAACGGTAGGCTGGAAATGGGTCTACAAAATTAAACGTGACTCTAAAGATAATATTGATAAGTTTAAAGCCAGACTTGTGGCAACAGACTTCACTCAAAGAAAAGGTATAGATTACAATGAGACATTCTCATCTGTCTCATGTAAAGATTCTTTTAGAATCATTATGACCTTAGTAGCATATTATGATTTATAATTACATCAGATGGATGAAAAAAACGGCATTTCTCAAAAGGGATCTTTATGAGAACGTATATATCACACAATCTAAATGTTTTGTCATTAAGAGTAAGTAACACATAGGATGCCCTTAAAGAAGTCTATTTATGAACTTAAACAAGCATCAAGGCAGTGGTATCTCAAGTTCAATGAGACAATAAGAAAGTCTAGATTTAAAAAAAAATAAGGAGGACAATTGCATTTATACAAAGTTTAAGAACGAGAAAATTATGTAGATGACATACTACTTGCAAGTAGTAATCTCAATCTACCATCAGAAACTAAAAAAAAATGTCCTCTAATTTTGATATAAAGGATCTTGGTGAAGCGTACTATGTGTTGGATGTAAAAATTCATCAAAATAGACATAAAAGGGTATTAAGCTTATTACAAAAAGCATACTTACAAAACGTATGGAGAAAGTACAATATGCAAAAGAGCAAGCCTTCACCCCCTCCGATTGTCAAGGGCGATACGTTTGGAACTTTCAATGTCCCAGGAATCAATATGAGATCGATCAATTAAGTCAGTTTCATATGCTTTTGCTGTCAGAAGCCTTATATATGCTTAAGTTTGTACTCACCCCGACTTATTAGCAATTGTGACCGGAATGCTTGGCAGATGTCAGGACCCACCTTCCGAGGGCCCACTTGTGCTTCTTGTACCAATTCCTGGATCAGTTGGTACGCACAACAGAATAGATCGAGATCCATACAACGATTTTTATTTATAATCAATATAAGTCTTACAAACATGATCTAGATTACATTGGACGTGGTTGGGGATGACCACCAAAACAGATAAATCCTCAGAAACAACGGAGCAGAACGACGCCATGCCCAACAGGCAGACTTGGGAAGTAGGACTAAACCTACCCGTCATCCTCACACTCTTCAGCGTCTTTGTCTTCTGATAAAACCACATATAAAGCAAGAGTGAGTACATAAGGTACTCCGCAAGCCCTGACAATACTCAAGGGGAGGTGTTTCATGCATTGGGGCTTGTAGCGAGGAGAGGCCATACGGCTTAGTTTTGCCGAAAAGCATTTTATGCAAGGTTCTCTTTGAAAAGAGTTTTGCAATAAGAGCAAGAAGTAGTTGGATCAGTATTATTATAGTTAGCGGACCCTGGGGGAGTTTCATACCATTCCTCCAGTTCCCTCACTTTTATATGAGTCTTCGGACCCAAGGCCAAGATGACTCCGACACGCATGTCAACTCTTTCCGAAAACACGGCAGCCTCGACCACCCACACACACTTCAAGGAGATGTGCAGATTTTGTACAATTTACCCACGAGACATGCACACCTAGCCAGGGTATGACATGACGCTCATCCCACATTTCCCGTGTAACTCCACAATCACACCTCAGCCCGACCCAGGGGCTATTCGGGCAATTCCTACCTAGCCAGACACCAGACGACCCTCGCTCTCTGTGCCATTTCCTGGTCCACCGTGTCCTTCATGGCTCTCCAGGTTTTCTCTTGTGGCAATTACTAGAAAGGTAGGGCGAGTCCTGCCCATACAGGTTCTGTAGTTGTACAAAATCACTATATTGAGGTCAAATGAACCGGTCCTTATATTAGTGAGGCGACTCCATCCGTCCTTGGCAAAAGTACTAGTCCAGAACACACAGCATCGAACTAAACTAAAGTACTCAGCACAAGAGTAGTTCGGAAAACATGGTCATCGGACTACTACTGAAGCACTCAGCGCCAATCAGTGGATTACACCGAATACGCAGCCGCAGCTGGTATACCTCTTAGGTAGCCCTCGACATCCCATCACCATACCCGCCTCGACCACCCTTCCCCTTCACACACACAGTTCATTAATATCCCACCCATATCCTAACTCACACCACCAAACACCTTTTAACACATTTCACAATCATGTATACAATGTGTAGTAGTTTGCGATGCGAACATCGCAGATGTTCCTAAACATAATACTAACAAGGAGGTGCTCACATCGCTGCTATAGCGCAGTGATGAAGTTGTTAGGTTGTCAAGGGGTTGTGTTGTCAAGGTTAGGGAGGGGATTGTGATAGTCACTGCCACTATTGTAACTGATACAGTGTCTTGTTTCAAGCCATTGATAGCGAGTAACTACTGTGTTATTGTTTATCGTTGGCTAGTAGCTAACACCGCTATTCAGTCAACAACATAGCTCATGCTACTACATCAAGTGGTTCGTAGCATAATAACATTTAAAAATAGACATACAGTCATGCAATGAAAACAGGCTATAGGTACGATTGCAAAACATGGGTGAAATATGATCAAGGAGTTAGAGCTTGCCTTTACAGTGGTTTACCAAAGTCCTTGTCCTGTCCTTCGTGATCTGGGTCTTGAATATCTCCGTCGCGACCTCTCCGATTACTAAGTACGTAGCTACGCGAAGAAAATACGATTCATCGATAAAGATCCAAGAAATCCAAATAGAACTCCAGTAAAAATGAACAATCATTCAATAACACAGTTATTAAGATTCTTGTAAGGTTTATTGGAGGATATGTAATTCTATTGATGGCTTATCTGGAGATGCTACTATTTCATTGGTCAACCAAATGGTCACTGAAAGGTTATAACTATTTTATCGGTCTTCACAGGTATTTTCGTGGTTTATGATAATTAAGGTGATCTCACTAGTTTATACTACATTTTACATATATTGCGGTCAATGGGTAGAACATAACTTCTATGGGCGTCTTTATAATTATCTTATCTTCATAATAGTATATCCACTAAAGTCTTATTAATGTAAGACTCACTTATTTTAGAGTATAAGCATTGGTTCTATTATTCTCGAGCCAACTCAATATTTTTAATGACAACTAGTGTATGACTCGTTAACTTATATCATTTCTTAATCTATTGTTTTCTCAATGTGTTCTAAAAGTCATGAACTTGGTTTAGAACTTCTATAGAGTATGGCTATTAAGACCTCAGTGAGTAACTAGTGAAGTTATTGCTTTATTCAGAGTGTGCACGTGAGCTTTTATTATTTTCTAGTCTCTAAATGCTTTCTATAATGGCGATGATAATTAGTCAGTTATCCTATAATTCATTTTAACCATTTACTATTCTATAAGTCCTAATAATATACCCTTAAATATATTTATAAGGTCATTTGTGGAGAGATCACTCAATTTAGAGTTTCTATGTGCATTTTAATAATGCATATTCGCTTGATTTTACTATGGGAATTATGATGAATTCTCTATCATATAATTTATATTAATAAATTTCTACTTACTTTATAATATATATGCCTAGCAGTATTTTTGAGAAATCTTTGGTAATTATCTGTGAAGGAGTTTGTTTATTTAGGTTTTCCACTAACTATTGGTAGTCTAATCAATTCCCTATAAGGAGTATAACTATTTTATCACTCTACATTCCATGTTGGTTGAGTACTACTTTTTTTTATATTATGGTTGCCTGTTGATATTTAGATATTTGTTGATGGAAGGTTTATCAATTTGGGGGGAGGGGGGTAAATATACATTTTCCCAATTCCCTAGTCAATTAAATGATTTTTATCAGTTCATAATTAGCCTCACATTTCCTATACTTCTTTTGTGTACTAACTAACATTTTTATATTCTAATAATCATCAAATACTTTTCTTTAGGGAATTCCTAGAAAAATTATTTGTAAAGCCTAACATAATTCCTCTTCAATTTCCTAATTGATTAATTCATTTGTAAACTAATAATATTTAACACAATATGTACCAGCAATTCATACCATGAATCAATCCTATTATGTTCCAAAAGCAATTAAGAATTTTTATGGATTTTTCTAGATTTTTCTAATACAAGGAAATGCGGTTTATTCACTTCTGCGTACGAAAACTGAGTGCACCTAGCATTTTCTGTGTTGCCATGAGGGGCTGACATGTGGGCTTGTATTGTCAGTGTGCACACATATGTGAACCTAGCTAATTTTCTTTGCTTGGGCTCAGGCTGACGAGTGGGTCCAGTGGGCCAAGGTGGCAGGGCGTGTCTGGGCCAGCGGTCCATGGACTGGGTGCATACAGAGGGACTCTGGGGCTTGTGCGTGTGGCGCTAACTGGGCATCTGGGTGCGGTGACGTGGCGCCTAGGTGGCATCCACGCGTGCGCCACGTACGCGCCATGGCCGCAGAACAGGGGAGGCAGTGGCGGGCGGCCCCGGGAGCTTGCCGGCGGCGGCTTTGCGCCGGAATGCGTGGCCTCCCCTCCAATGCAGCTGCCTGGCGTGTGTTCACGGGTGCCGAAAAGCTCTTCGCAAGCGCAGCTAGGCCTGAGCGGCGCCCGTGGCCGTCGACGTCGGCAGGCGGTGGCGAATGGCGGCGGCGCTTGGCGGAGTTGTGCGTGAGGGCGGCTAAGCTCCTGTTGGGTTGCACCTACACGAAGCTAGGGTCTAGGGGAGAGTGGAGGTGCAGCAGGCTGGGCCGAAGCAGCACCGACGGCGGGCCATGGCGGCCGCGCGCGGTGTTGCGCCGTCGATCTGCGCTTGCGCGCAGCAAATCAACAGGACGGCTTGCCGAGGACGTGTTCCAGTGTGCTAGGAGGGTGTTGGGACGCTCGGACAAGGCAGGGAGGTCCCTACGGCGGCCGGCGGCGAGGTGCTACGGCGAACATGGCGATGACTCGACGAGGTCCACCCTCCCTTGCCGTACTTCCTAAACTAAGTATCGTACCACGTAGTACACGTCAATACTAGGATTACGGGCAAGGTTTCGTGGGCCAGGAGGTATTCTAACTTGCGGGCGACTATGGCGCGTGGCGGCGCCGGCGAGGGCCCTTTAGGATCTGGGACACATCACTCGGTTCATCGAAAGAAGCTACGTTCTACCTAGAACACGGGATATGAAAACTTTAGGCGAAGGTAATCGAAGTACCTCGGTGTATCAGCGCGGGAACTACAAGGTTGCCGGCGACGGGAAGAAAAAGGGGAACGGCGAAATTCCCCTCGGTGGGGGCTGCGAGAGCTCAGTGGCGTGCATTATGCGCGAGAGGAATTAGTGAGCGAGCAAATGGTTGAGCTGGGGCTCGCTTTATAGTCGTGGCATGGCGGTTTACAGCGGCGGCTTGAGGCGGTTTGCCCACGGACGTGACTCAGGCGGTGGGGTTTCTTGGCGCACGAGTTTCTTCGAGGTTATGATGGCGAGGTGGGAAAATGGGAAGAGGCAACGTCGTGACAGAGCGGCTCGATGCCTGGCGCGGCGCAGCGTCGAGCGACGGGCGAAGTCCTGTCGCGGGTTTCACGGGACGCGATCGGGTTGGAAGAGGAAGGCGGCGGGAGGAAGATGGTGACGTCCTGGGCCGGGCCGCGTGAGAGGGAGGCGAGATTGCGGAGCAGGCCGCGTGTTGATACGCGTCGTGCTGGCTGAGAAAAATGAGGGGAGGAAAGAGGGGCCGTACGGGCCAGGCCGGGGACGATAAAGGTGGGCCGTGCAGGAGAAGGAAAGAGGTTGGATTCTCTCCCATTTTGTTTTCCTTTTTCTTTTTCTTTTTCCATTCCTTTTGAATTTGAATTTGATTTCAAAGTTGGTTTTGATTTAAATGATCTCCTCCCAGTTCACCCTAGTTAAATATTTTTATTTCATAAATTTCCAAGGTGTTTGGATTATTTAGGTTTGAATTTGAGTCTAGTTTGGGTAATCCTTGGGTTATTTCCTTTTGAACTTAGAAGTGAAGTTTAAACTATACTCATCGGGTTGCGAGCTGCTTGATTCAATTATACTCATACTAGATTTATTTATTTTATTTAATGTATTATTTGGTGCATCCATGTGTAAAATATATGTGCCTATGTCTATAGGTTGCCTGGTATATATTTACTGCCAACCAATTTTTCTTTAATATCGATATGGTTTTTGAAGTTTGATTCGGCTTAGGTCCTCATAATGTTCAGTCAATTGCTTGCTCTCCTTTATTTACCTGTATTATTCAATGATCAGCTCACATGTAAGTGTGTATGCTTATGTTTTAAATATCCTCCATAGTTTTTCATCTCAAATCTATTTTATTGTTTGATTTGTTTTAAAATGTGTGCACGTTCGTATTTACACTCTCTTACGCCTCGATTCTTATTGAAGATTAATGTGTATTTGGGTTTTATTCAAAAATTTTAATCTGGAGTGTTTTTTATCTTTTGGAAAAATTCGGGTTGTGAACGCAGATATCAGACCAATTCAGGGATTAATCGCTAGAAGGCAGTTAAGAAAGCATTAAGGTATGTGCAAGGTACAAAAGGTCTTATATTAACGTATAGTTAGTCAGACCCACTTGAAGTAGTGGAATATTCAGATTCAGATTTTATAGGTTGTGTGGATACTAAGAACTCCACATTAGGTTATATATTCGCCCTAGCAAATGGAGTCATTTTGTGAAAAAGCTCAAAAAAAATCATCGCTGCATCGTCTAAAATGTGTGTCGAGTTTGTTGCATGTTATGAGGCCACCGGACAAACTATTCGACATAAGAAGTTTTTACCCGATATTAAAGGGGTCAACAACATTGAAAAACTACTTAAGTTATTCTGCAATAAGGAACCTACAGTATTTTACTCTTACAACAATAAGTCGAGTAGTGCTTTCAAACACATCGACATTAAGTTTTATGTTGTGAAAGACAGAATCCAAGATCATATTAAAAAGTCTTGAGCATATAAGTACCAAACAATGCTTGTGTATCTGCTAACAAAAGATCTTCCATCTAACGTGTTTAGTGAACACGTGGATAGCATGAGTTTAAGAGAGAACCTATGATTACTGAATACTTAGAGAGCAAATTAAGAATATGGTCATATTCTGAATATAAGATGTATTGTGGTCTTCAAGTCAAACAATATGTAAATATTGTTTCGATGTGTCGTGTCATAAGTCAAGCATAAGAGAAGTGACACTAAATTTAGTATTAAGTAAGTTAGTAAGTTTTGAATCTAAGTTCAAGAGGAGAATGTTGAGTTTTGAACTCGTGATTAATTAGATTAATCATGTGCTAAAATGGAAAAGACACAACCCCAACTGAATGGTTGTGTTCCTGATTGAGGGACACAATAATTCACTAAACAGTTGGGATGACCCCCAGTTGCATCTTTTGAAAAACTATAAAAATGGGGTTATGGAATTGAATCAAACACTCAATTTTGTGTACGCTAAATCTCATTAATTCTAAACATTCAATCTACTGTTTTGGGGAAAGCAAGGTGAAGATCTTTCTACATTGGTGGAGCTCGATGGCCACTTCTACAAGCACAACAACAGAGAGAAAAAGGAGAAGGTCGGAGTTCGGTGTTGTTTGCTAATCAAAGTAGATTAGCACTAATGGTATTCTTTGTGTTTGGATTCTTTGTAAACATGAAATAGATAGCAGTGGCTAAGTTTTTTTCTCTTCGGATTCTGGATTGACAACCGTACATAAGAAGTGGTATTGCAGTTATTTCGACTGCTAGCAGATGTGCCACTACCTTTTTAAAGAGATATTTTTTTGTTTGATCAAAGTCAAACCTTTTTAACCTTAACTCTCAACAGAAATTTCATAGTACTATTGATAATGTAAAAATCACATACTTTGCACTACTACAAAATGCTTCATCGCAGGCGGTTCTAAACATATTGTCGGTACCCTAAAAACCATACACCCCCTGAGGATACAAAGATCTCAAGGGAAGGACATCTACTTAAATTGAAGACCCTCGGGGGCCCACTTGCCAGACGTAACCGGACCCGCTTCTCCAACATGGTTAGCCCCTAGGTTGCCACGTGTACTGTCAGACCAGAGCTATTACCCGCAAGGGTGAAGCTCCGGGCCAAGTACTGAAACGGCACCTCCGGAGGTAACCCCTGACCGAGAGAAGCTCCGGACCTGACACGTGGCAGGCCGCCCCGGAGCTTCCCGCTTCCCACGAGCAAGCTCCGGAGCTGCCACGTGTCCATACGTCGGAGCTGGCCGCTTTAAACCCCCGGGAGACGTTGTAACGGCTCCGGATCTCCAAAGGACAGCCGCGGACTTCAAGACCCGATTAATTATCATTAATTCCACATTAATGATATTTAATCGGATGATCTTAACACCTGTAACGGCACTGTCAGGGCTGTTACAGGGTTATTAACAACAATTAATCTTGTGTATCAATGCCAATAACCGCCAGGGCCACATGTTGGGCCAGGCTGACTTGTAACGGTTTGTCCTTGTACTATAAAAGGACAAACCGACGATACACGAAGGGAGGACTCTCGAACACCCTGAAGCTCACAAGTCAATACACACACACACCCGTGGAGTAGGGTATTACGCTCAGGCGGCCCGAACCACGTAAACCGCTGTGTCATTCGTGTCCAATCGCGTTTCACTTTCTTAAGTCTCCGCGCGCCCAAACCGAACCACAAACTCCTTCCACACTTTCATAGTGTCAGGGGATCTGCCGACTCCAACAGTCGACAGTTGGCGCGCCAGGAAGGGGCGCCTGAGATCTTCAAGAATGGTGAATTCTGCGGCTGGATCATCCAACGGGCAACCTGCTGTTCAGGCTGTCGGAGACAATCCCTCCAACATGCAGCCACCGGCAGGAGCCTCAGTTCCAGCGGGAGTCACACTCCCACCACCACCATCTTCTCCGGCAAGACATGTCGGACGACATGATGGTGCACCGGCGTCACATTCTGCGCCGGCAAGTCGTGACAACCCAGAACACGCGCTCCATGCAGCGCGTGCTCTCCTTCAGCGACCACCACCTCCGGATGCATCTCAAGGTGCCATGGAGCAATGGAGAGCTGATATTGAGCATTTGGTCGCAGCAGCGGCTGAACGTCTCAACAACCAGGGTCCACCTCCTTCAGGGCGGGCCCCATCGCAGCGACGAACGTTGTCTGGAAGACTTGGTCCACATGTCTCCAACAACCGGAGAAGAGCTGCGTCACAGCAAGTGACGTCGTTGCCCTCTGGGGCACGACGTGCCCATACTGCATCTCGGCTCTCGACACACGACCTCTGGGCGGAGCTTGATCGCCGATACCGCCAACAGGATGGCCGTGTCCACATCGAGCGAGCTCGAGAGAGACGAGATGCTCAAGACCTTTCTACTCTGGAAGGAGTAGGAGGATGCTGTTCCGCCCTAGCCATGCACCTGCGCATGGTTAGATGGCCACAGAAGTTCCGGCCACACTTGCCGGAAAAATTCGACGGGACTGTTAATCCCGTAGAATTTCTGCAGATATACTCCACTGCGATCTTAGCAGCTGGAGGAAACGAGGCCGTAATGGCCAATTACTTTCCAGTGGCTTTAACTGGGACCGCCAGGTCCTGGTTTATGAGCCTTCCACCCAACTCTATCGACAGTTGGGAGGAGCTGTGCCGTCAGTTCACCGCCAATTTCGGGAGTTCCTACACCCGTCCGAGCACTGAACTGGACCTTTTTGCGGTCGTGCAAAAAGGAGGAGAATCTTTGCGGTCATTCATCCAGAGATTCTCTCAGGTACGTAACACAATCCCTTCTATCTCAAGCGCTTCTGTCATTGTGGCATTCAGACAGGGTGTACGAGACAAGAAGATGTTGGAGAAGCTGGCGATCAAAGAGATCACCAGCGTCACGGAGCTCTTCAGCCTGGCTGACAAATGTGCCAGAGCTGCGGAGGGCCGTGAAATGCACTCCAAACCAGCCCTGGAGGATCATAAAAAATCCTCCAAAGAAGAAGCCGCTACCTCCGGGAGTGGCAAGAAGAAAAAGAAGACCAACGGCAAGAAGAAGCCGTCGGCCGGCACATCCAACGTTGCAGCCGCTGCAACTCCTGGTGGCCGGGGGCCACGCCCCGAGAAGCGACCTCGACCGTCTTCTGAAGATGGTGGCAAATCCAAGATGTGGTGCCCCATTCACAAAACGAGCAGCCACAGACTGGAGGACTGCCGGGAGGTCCAAAACCTTGCCGAGCGCTACCACAAGCGCCGGGAAGGGTCTCCCTTCCGACAGAGGGAGGGAAAACAAAAGGTCGATGAAGCTCTGGCTGAAGAGGAGTTAGGGTTTCAGGACCCCAAAAAGGTCTTGAAAGCCGTCTACACCTCCGTCGACGATGATTCCGACGTCTCCGACAACGAGCGTCGAAAAACCATGAACACCATCTTTGGTGGGTCATGGGACATCACTTCTCGTCGTGTCATCAAGACTATGCGACGGGATATGGCTGCTGTAGCTCCTACAGCTAGACCGGAGCCACATCGAAAGTGGATGGACATACCCATCACTTTTGATGCTTCGGACTGTCCTCTAAGCATGGTCGGAGCTGGCCAGCTACCCTTGATGGTATCTCCCACCATCAACAACATCCAGCTCCATCATGTCCTAGTAGATGGAGGTTCGGGGCTTAATCTCATCAGCTTCGAAGCTTTCACTAAGCTTCAGCTCCGACCTTCAGACCTCCAGCCCTCTCGACCTTTCTCCGGAGTAGGTCCGGGGGCCATCACTCCACTCGGAGCTATTACTCTCCCTGTTACCTTCGGGACCCGGGAGAAGTATCGCACCGAAAAGTTGATCTTCGACGTCGCTCAGATCAACTTACCATTCAACGCCATTTTGGGTAGACCTGCCTTGTACAAATTCATGGCAGCTGCTCATTATGGATACCTGGTGTTGAAGATGCCAACACCAGTAGGCGTTCTCCGGATCCGTGGAGATCGCACTGCCGGAGTAACTGCTCTGGAGGAACTCCACGCACTCACCACAGCACAAGAGGAGGACTCCAGACAGAAGCAAGCTCCACAACCTCCGAGCATTCGTCAACGAGGCTCGACCTCTGCACCTCGTGTGCAGCCAAGCGGCGACACCGACATTCCCGTCAAAGTCGTCCAAATTGGTTCTGATGTCACTCAAACTACCCGCATATCGGATGGCTTGAATGACAAATAGGAACTCGCGCTCATCACTTTCCTCCGGGCTAACGTTGACGTATTTGCTTGGCAACCGTCACAAATGCCTGGGATCCCCAGGGAAGTGATTGAGCACAATCTGAAGATTTACCCCGACGCTCGGCCTGTGCACCAGAAACCTCGGAAGCAATCTGTAGAGCGACAGAACTTCATCCGACAAGAAGTGAAGAAGTTGCTCGAAGCCGGATTCATCCGAGAAGTCTACCATCCAAAATGGCTGGCAAACCCAGTCGTTGTGCCTAAAGCCGGCGGGAAACTTCGGATGTGCATCGACTACACCACACTGAATAAGGCATGTCCAAAAGATCCATTCCCACTACCTAGAATAGACCAGATAGTGGATTCCACCTCCGGGTGTGAGTTACTGTGTTTTCTAGACGCATATTCAGGATATCATCAAATCCGGATGTCTAGGGAAGATGAAGAACATACTTCATTCATCACAGTGGATGGATTGTATTGTTACACAGCCATGCCTTTTGGTCTCAAGAATGCAGCTTCAACTTTTGTGCGAGCAATGTACAAAACTTTCGAAGAACTCATCAGAGACATAGTGGAAGTGTACGTTGATGACATCGTAGTCAAAATCAAGAACAAGGAGTCCCTCTTGGACACCTTGCAGGCTGTCTTCGACAAGCTGCGGGCCACCCGCACGAAGCTAAACCCAGAAAAATGCGTATTTGGGGTTAGTTCCGGAAAGCTTCTTGGCTTCCTGGTAAGTCACCGGGGCATAGAGGCTAATCCGGCGAAGATAAAAGCCATTGAAGACATGCGGCCACCAACCCGCATCAAGGACGTCCAAAAATTAACTGGATGTCTAGCAGCCCTCAGCCGGTTCATTTCAAGACTGGCGGAAAGGGCACTTCCCTTCTTCAAGTTACTAAGGAAGTCCGGACCATTCCAATGGTCTGAAGAAGCAGAGAAGGCATTCCAGGAGCTGAAACAGTTCCTCACCACCCTACCAGTCTTGGTAGCTCCGAACCCTGGTGAGCCTTTATTGCTTTACATTTCAGCAGCTGACGAAGTCGTCAATATGGTTCTGGTTGCGGAGAGACCGGAACTACCCAATACTCAGGAATCCAGATCCCTTCGGGAGGATCCGGAGGTTCCTGAAAGCGGGTCTGGGTCCCAGCTCCCAGACTTGAACCCACAAGAAGCCACTTCAGAGGACCCGGATCCTTCCGATAGGATCCAGGTCATTCCTGAAGAAGCTCCGGGTTCCTCCATCCAGAACCTGGAAGTCCCCGAAGATAGTCTGGACCCCTCCGACAGGGTCCGGATCAATGGAGAGGAAGCTCCGGACCCCTCCGGGAGGGTCCGGACCATTCAACGCCCAGTATACTTCATCAGTGAAGTGTTACATGATGCCAAGACTCGATACCTAGAGGTGCATAAGCTGCTCTACGCAGTTCTTATTGCCTCAAGGAAGCTTCGACACTATTTCCAAGCTCACAAAGTCTCGGTGGTAACCTCATATCCACTTCGAGCGATTCTGCATAATCCCAATTCAACTGGGAATATAGCGAAGTGGGCAGCGGAACTGGCTGAATTCGACCTCGAATTCATTCCAAGACAAGCAATCAAGAGTCAAGCGTTGGCAGATTTCGTGGCAGAATGGACTCCCTCTCCATTAAACCCTGGGGGCCCCAGCGAGCAGAAAACGGAACCACAAGTTCCGGCGTTCACTAAGCCTCACTGGACCCTTTACTTCGACGGCTCCATGCAGAAGCAGGGAGCCGGAGCTGGAATCCTTCTCCTCGCACCAACCGGGGAGAAGGTAAAATACATGGTGCACCTTGACTTCAAGGCAACCAACAACATGGCGGAGTACGAAGCACTCATATATGGATTAAAGGTGGCACTATCATATGGTGTCAAGCAGTTGCTGGTCAAAGGAGATTCACAACTTGTCATCAAACAGGTGAAGGGTGAATGCTCTTGCAATAATCTCCAGCTGGCTGCTTATCTCCTTGAAGTCCAGAGGCTTCAGAAGGACTTCGAAGTCCTAGACCTTCACCATGTTCAGCGTGCTCACAACGCTGAAGCTGACGAACTCTCGACCAAGGCGTCAACCAGAGCTCCGGCTCCAGACGGAACCTTTGTCCGGAGGTTGTCAAAACCCACAGTTCAGCCTGCCGAACTGAACGAAGGGGGCGAGATCAGCATCCCGAAGCTGACGGTCCCGATGGCCCTGTTACCATGGCAGCCATCAAGGGTCGTAGGTGCTGTCGGAAGCTCCGAGCCACCCAACACGCAAGACTCAAATGCTCAAGTCAGTTCCGATGCATGGATCTCGGAGATCCGGAACTACTTGAAAGACAACATCCTTCCTGACGATGATGTATCCGCTGACCGGGTAGTCAGATTGGCTAAAAGATACACGTTGGTAGAAGAGGATCTCTACCGGCGCGGTGCCAACGGCATCCTAATGCGGTGCATCACAAGGGAAGAAGGCTGCGAGCTCCTCGCAGAAATCCATGGAGGTGAGTGTGGGAACCACGCGTCTTCCCGCACGCTGGTCGGAAAAGCCTTTCGGCACGGCTTCTACTGGCCTACAGCGCTCCAGGATGCTACTGAGCTAGTGAAGAAATGCAAAGCATGCCTGTCGGTACCCTAAAAACCATACACCCCCTGAGGTTACAAAGATCTCAAGGGAAGGACATCAACTCAAATTGAAGACCCTCGGGGGCCCACTCGCCAGACGTGACCGGACCCGCTTCTCCAACATGGTTAACCTCTAGGTTGCCACGTGTACTGTCAGCCCAGAGCTATTACCCGCAAGGGTGAAGCTCCGGGCCAAGTACTGAAACGGCACCTCCGGAGGTAGCCCCCGACCGAGAGAAGCTCCGGACATGACACGTGCCAGGTCACCCCGGAGCTTCCCGCTTCTCCCAAGCAAGCTCCGGAGCTGCCACGTGTCCACACGACAGAGCTAGATGCTTAAAGCCTCCGGGAGACGTTGTAACGGCTCCGGATCTCCAAAGGACAGCCGCAGACTTCAAGATCCGATTAATTACCATTAATTCCACGTTAATGATAATTAATCGGACAGCCTTAACACCTGTAACGGCACTGTCGGAGCCGTTACAGGGTTATTAACAACAATTAATCTCGTGTATCAATACTAATAACCGCCAGGGCCACATGTCGGGCCAGGCTGACTTGTAACGGTTAGTCCTTGTACTATAAAAGGACAAACCGACGATACACAGGGGAGGACGCTCGAACACTCTGAAGCTCACAAGTTAATACAACAAACACACACCCGTGGAGTAGGGTATTACGCTCAGGCGGCCCGAACCACGTAAACCACCGTGTCACTCGTGTCCAAATCGCATTTCACTTTCTTAGATCTCCGCGCGCCCAGACCGAACCACAAACTCCTTCAAACACTTTTCATAGTGTTAGGGGATCTGCCGACTCCAACAGTCGACAGTTGGCGCGCCAGGTAGGGGCGCCTGAGATCTTCAAGAATGGTGAATTCTGCAGCTGGATCATCCAACGGGCAACCTGCTGCTCAGACTGTCGGAGGCAATCCCTCCAACATGCAACCACCGGCAGGAGCCTCAGTTCCAGCGGGAGTCACACTCCCACCACCACCATCTTCTCCGGCAAGACATGCCGAACGACATGATGGTGCACCGGCGTCACATTCTGCGCCGGCAAGTCGTGACAACCCAGAACACGCGCTCCATGCAGCGCGTGCTCTCCTTCAGCGACCACCACCTCCGGATGCATCTCAAGGTGCCATGGAGCAATGGAGAGCTGATATTGAGCATTTGGTCGCAGCAGCGGCCGAACGCCTCAACAATCAGGGTCCACCTCCTTCAGGGCGGGCCCCGTCGCAGCGACGAACGTTGTCTAGAAGACTTGGTCCACATGTCTCCAACAACCGGAGAAGAGCTGCGTCACAGCAAGTGACGTCGTTGCCCTCTGGGGCACGACGTGCCCATACTGCATCTCGGCTTTCGACACACGACCTCCGAGCGGAGCTTGATCGCCGATACCGCCAACAGGATGGCCGTGTCCACATCGAGCGAGCTCGAGAAAGACGAGATGCTCAAGATCTTTCTACTCTGGAAGGAGTAGGAGGAGGCTGTTCCGCCCTAGCCATGCACCTGCGTATGGTTAGATGGCCACAGAAATTCCGGCCACACTTGCCGGAAAAATTCGACGGGACTGTCAATCCCGTAGAATTTCTACAGATATACTCCACTGCGATCCTAGCAGCTGGAGGAAATGAGGCTGTAATGGCCAATTACTTTCCAGTGGCCTTAACTGGGACTGCTAGGTCCTGGTTTATGAGCCTTCCGCCCAACTCTATCGACAGTTGGGAGGAGCTATGCCGCCAGTTCACCGCCAATTTCGGGAGTTCATACACCCGTCCGGGCACCGAACTGGACCTTTTTGCGGTCGTGCAAAAAGGAGGGGAATCTTTGCGGTCATTCATCCAGAGATTCTCTCAGGTACGTAACACAATCCCTTCTATCTCAAGCGCTTCTGTCATTGTAGCATTCAGACAGGGTGTACGAGACAAGAAGATGTTGGAGAAACTGGCGATCAAAGAGATCACCAGTGTCACGGAGCTCTTCAGCCTGGCTGACAAATGTGCCAGAGCTGCGGAGGGCCGTGAAATGCACTCCAAACCAGCCTTGGAGGATCATAAAAAATCCTCCAAAGAAGAAGCCGCTACCTCCGGGAGTGGCAAGAAGAAAAAGAAGACCAACGGCAAGAAGAAGCCGTCGGCCGGCACATCCAACGTTGCAGCCACTGCAACTCCTGGTGGCCGGGGGCCACGCCCCGAGAAGCGACCTCGACCGTCTTCCGAAGACGGTGGCAAATCCAAGATGTGGTGCCCCATTCACAAAACGGGCAGCCACAAGCTGGAGGATTGCCGGGAGGTCCAAAACCTTGCCGAGCGCTACCACAAGCGCCGGGAAGGGTCTCCCTTCCGCCAGAGGGAGGGAAAACAAAAGGTCGATGAAGCTCCGGCTGAAGAGGAGTTAGGGTTTCAAGACCCCAAAAAGGTCTTGAAAGCCGTCTACACCTCCGTCGACGATGATTCCGACGTCTCCGACAACGAACGTCGAAAAACCATGAACACCATCTTTGGTGGATCATGGGACATCACCTCTCGTCGCGTCATTAAGACCATGCGACGGGATATGGCTGCTGTAGCTCCTACAGCTAGACCGGAGCCACATCGAAAGTGGATGGACACACCCATCACTTTCGATGCTTCGGATTGTCCTCAAAGCATGGTCGGAGCTGGCCAGCTGCCCTTGATGGTATCCCCCACCATCAACAACATCCAGCTCCATCATGTCCTGGTAGATGGAGGTTCGGGGCTTAATCTCATCAGCTTCGAAGCTTTCACTAAGCTTCAGCTTCGACCTTCAGACCTCCAGCCCTCTCGACCTTTCTCCGGAGTAGGTCCGGGGGCCATAACCCCACTCGGAGCTATCACTCTCCCTGTTACCTTCGGGACCCGGGAGAAGTATCGCACCGAAAAGTTGGTCTTCGACGTCGCTCAGATCAACTTACCATTCAACGCCATTTTGGGTAGACCTGCCTTGTACAAATTCATGGCAGCTGCTCATTATGGATACCTGGTGTTGAAGATGCCGACACCAGTAGGCGTTCTCCGGATCCGTGGAGATCGCACTGCCGGAGTAACTGCTCTGGAAGAACTCCATGCACTCACCACAGCGCAAGAGGAGGATTCCAGACAGAAGCAAGCTCCACAACCTCCGAGCATTCGTCAACGAGGCACGACCTCTGCACCCCGTGTGCAGCCAAGCGGCGACACCGACATTCCCGTCAAAGTCGTCCAAATTGGTTCCGATGTCACTCAAACTACCCGCATATCGGGTGGCTTGAACGACAAATAGGAACTCGCGCTCATCACTTTCCTCCGGGCTAATGTTGACGTGTTTGCCTGGCAACCGTCACAAATGCCTGGGATCCCCAGGGAAGTGATTGAGCACAATCTGAAGATTTACCCCGACGCTCGGCCTGTACACCAGAAACCTCGGAAGCAATCTGTAGAGCGACAGAACTTCATCCGACAAGAAGTGAAGAAGTTGCTCGAAGCCGAATTCATCCGAGAAGTCTACCATCCAAAATGGCTGGCAAACCCAGTCGTTGTGCCTAAGGCCGGCGGGAAACTTCGGATGTGCATCGACTACACCACACTGAATAAGGCATGTCCAAAAGATCCATTCCCACTACCTAGAATAGACCAGATAGTGGATTCCACCTCTGGGTGTGAGTTGCTGTGTTTTCTAGACGCATATTCAGGATATCATCAAATCCGGATGTCTAGGGAAGATGAAGAACATACTTCATTCATCACAGTGGATGGATTGTATTGTTACACAGCCATGCCTTTTGGTCTCAAGAATGCAGCTTCAACTTTTGTACGAGCAATGTACAAAACTTTCGAAGAACTCATCAGAGACATAGTGGAGGTGTACGTTGATGACATTGTGGTCAAAGTCAAAAACAAGGAGTCCCTCTTGGATACCTTGCAGGCTGTCTTCGACAAGCTGCGGGCCACCCGCACGAAGCTAAACCCAGACAAGTGCGTCTTCGGGGTTAGTTCCGGAAAGCTTCTTGGTTTCCTGGTGAGTCACCGGGGTATAGAGGCTAATCCGGCGAAGATAAAAGCCATCGAAGACATGCGGCCACCAACCCGCATCAAAGATGTCCAAAAATTAACTGGATGTCTAGCAGCCCTCAGTCGATTCATTTCAAGACTGGCGGAAAGGGCACTTCCCTTCTTCAAGTTACTGAGGAAGTCCGGACCATTCCAATGGTCTGAAGAGGCAGAGAAGGCATTCCAGGAGCTGAAACAGTTCCTCACCACTCTACCAGTCTTGGTAGCTCCGAACCCTGGTGAGCCTTTATTGCTTTATATTTCAGCAGCTGACGAAGTCGTCAGTATGGTTCTGGTTGCGGAGAGACCGGAACTACCCAATACTCAGGAATCCAGATCCCTTCGGGAGGATCCGGAGGTTCCCGAAAGCAGGTCCGGGTCCCAGCTCCCCGACTTGAATCCTCAAGAAGTCACTTCAGAGGACCCGGATCCCTCTGATAGGATCCAGGTCATTCCTGAAGAAGCTCCGGGTTCCTCCACCCAGAACCCGGAGGTCCTCGAATATAGCTTGGACCCCTCCGACAGGGTCCGGATCAATGGAGAGGAAGCTCCGGACCCCTCCGGGAGGGTCCGGACCGTTCAACGCCCAGTATACTTCATCAGTGAAGTGTTACATGATGCCAAGACTCGATACCTAGAGGTACATAAGATGCTCTACGCAGTTCTTATTGCCTCAAGGAAGCTTCGACACTATTTCCAAGCTCACAAAGTCTCGGTGGTAACCTCATATCCACTTCGAGCGATTCTGCATAATCCCAATTCAACTGGGAATATAGCGAAGTGGGCAGCGGAACTGGCTGAATTCGACCTTGAATTCATTCCAAGACAAGCAATCAAGAGTCAAGCGTTGGCAGATTTCGTGGCAGAATGGACTCCCTCTCCATCAAACTCTGGGGGCCCCAGCGAGCAGAAGAAGGAACCGCAAGTTCCGGCCTTCACTAAGCCTCACTGGACCCTTTACTTCGACGGCTCCATGCAGAAGCAGGGAGCCGGAGCTGGAGTCCTTCTCCTCACACCAACCGGGGAGAAGGTAAGATACATGGTGCACCTTGATTTCAAGGCAACCAACAACATGGCGGAGTACGAAGCACTCATATATGGATTAAAGGTGGCACTATCCTTTGGTGTCAAGCAGTTGCTGGTCAAAGGAGATTCACAACTTGTTATCAAACAAGTGAAGGGTGAATGCTCCTGCAATAATCTCCAGCTGGCTGCTTATCTCCTTGAAGTCCAGAGGCTTCAGAAGGACTTCGAAGTCCTAGACCTTCACCATGTTCAGCGTGCTCACAACGTTGAAGCTGACGAACTCTCGACCAAGGCGTCAACCGGAGCTCTGGCTCCAGACGGAACCTTTGTCCGGAGGTTGTCAAAACCTACAGTTCAGCCTGCCGAGCTGAACGAAGGGGGCGAGATCAGCATCCCGAAGCTGACGGTCCCGATGGCCCTGTTACCATGGCAGCCATCAAGGGTCGTAGGTGCTGCCGGAAGCTCCGAGCAACCCAGCACGCAAGACTCAAATGCTCAAGTCAGTTCCGATGCATGGATCTCGGAGATCCGGAACTACTTGAAAGACAACATCCTTCCTGACGATGATGTATCCGCTGACCGGGTAGTCAGATTGGCTAAAAGATACACGTTGGTAGAAGGGGATCTCTACCGGCGCGGTGCCAACGGCATCCTAATGCGGTGCATCACAAGGGAAGAAGGCTGCGAGCTCCTCGCAGAAATCCATGGAGGCGAGTGTGGGAACCACGCGTCTTCCCGCACGCTGGTCGGAAAAGCCTTTCGGCACGGCTTCTACTGGCCAACAGCGCTCCAGGATGCTACTGAGCTAGTGAAGAAATGCAAAGCATGCCAATTTCATGCAAAGCAAATTCATACACCTGCTCAGCCCTTACAAATGATACCTCCTACGTGGCCTTTCGCCGTGTGGGGGATGGACATCTTGGGACCCTTCCCAAGAGCCGTCGGAGGTTACAAGTTCCTGTATGTCGCCATTGACAAGTTCACCAAGTGGCCGGAAGCTACTCCTGTTGTGACGATCAACAAACAATCTGCAATCAATTTTCTACAATCTATCGTGAGCAGATTCGGAGTCCCAAACAAGATCATCACTGATAATGGGACTCAGTTCACAAGCTCCTCATTTCAAGGATATTGCGAAGACCTCGGCATACAAGTTTGCTACGCCTCCGTAGCTCATCCTGCCAGCAATGGGCAAGCCGAGAGAGCAAACGCAGAGATCCTTAAAGGACTCAAAACGCGCACTTATGAGCGTTTGAAAAAGCACGGAGCTAATTGGATCGAAGAGCTTCCGCCCACTCTATGGGCTAACAGGACTTCTCCAAGTCGGGCAACCGGAGAAACACCCTTCTTCCTGGTGTACGGAGCAGAAGCGATCCTTCCTCCGGAGATCACCCTGGGTTCCCTCCGAGTCCGGACCTTCGACGAAGCCGCGCAGGACCAGCTCCGGCGTGAAGACCTAGACCTCCTCGAGGAGGGAAGGTGCCAAGCAGCTGTTCGGAACGCCCGATACCGCCAAGCTCTACGGCGCTATCATCAGCGGCATGTACACAACCGACAGCTCGAGGAAGGCGATCTGGTGCTACGGAGAATACTATCCAGAGAAGGGCAAAACAAACTCTCCCCCGGCTGGGAAGGACCCTTCCGAGTGATCAAAGTATCCCGTCCCGGAAGCGTTCGCTTGGCTACCGAGGATGGGACACCTCTCCCAAATCCTTGGAACATCGAGCACCTCCGTAAGTTCTACACTTAATTCCACGGAGGTGAGTCTTAAGTAACTTGAAGTGTATGTTATAGAGTCATTGTACAGAGTCGGGTAGTTCCTCCGGGAGAGCAGCCGGACCTTTCCCGAAAGGTTTGAAGAGCTCATGCAACACTTGATACAGTCTCCGGACTAGAAGTGTGGCTAACTACCCAGGGTCAAACGAGAAACCAAACACACTTAGCCTGGTTGCGTACCCTAAGAGTGTACTTGTTTCCCCTGTACCCCGGACCTATAATGAAAGACATCTTCATGTGAAATAGACTCCACGTGCATTCATTTTTGCATAAGGCTCGACATTTTTTATTTTTCTCTTTCTTGTCTATAACAGAAATGTGCAATTCTTAAGAAGTTCTAGTTTAACCGGTTTATGTACGATTTGGGTTGAATTGTCAGATTTTTTAGATTTAAATGTCGTCTGTGGCCAACTCGCCTGAAAGCCGCCAAGCCATTCTAGGGCCGGAGTGCGCTATCGACTTAGCCTGGTCAAGCACCCTAAGTACGCCACTCTACCTACACCCCGGCAGGCCAAAGTAAGGTGGGTCCATGGATAATTAGATCTAAAAGAAAAGACAATTCATCCAGTCATACTAAAAATCGTGTTCAACTTGAAATTCTCTTGAGAACCGTAAGCCGCAACGAAGTTATAGATAAGGAACGAATTTTACTGTTTTTCTTGGCCTAAGTATGCAGGAAGAATAAACCCAACATTGATGGAGAAAAATCGGAGTTAACCAAGCTCCGACTCCCACTGGCGTTAACTTGAAGATGGTGAGAAGACTCTATCACTAGAGTCTGTTGCCAGCAAGCCAGGCGTGGCAAGGGTCATTGCCGGAGCTACTAAGCTCCGACACCTTGAAGTATTAACTATCGACACTCAACGTGTTGGTAGAGGCTATTGCCGGAGCTACTAAGCTCCGACGATGGGCAATGCCGGAGCTTCTAAGCTCCGACGACTTCAAGGGACCTTCACTATCGAAGACTTCGGACCTAAACTACACGAGTTCGAAGCAAATTTGTCTCCAACAAAACTCAACATCCTTTTGGTACATGTCCACAATCACATTGTGCACATCTACCAGGGGGCCAAGTGAAGACAAAGATGTTGAAGACAAAAAAATGAAATTCACGAAAAATTGGGGATTTCATTTCATTTGAAGACCAGAGATTACATCTGGGGACAAAGGATTACAAAATTGAGGAAGAAGAGAAGATACAAATAAAGGCTAAGAAAGATAGTCCTAGACCCTATGGAAGAACTCGGCGACCTTCTGGGCGACCTCCGACACGCTGCTTCGGGTAGCTTCGCCCTCTCCTTCGACGGGACCTTCAAGCACCGGGTCCAGAGAGAATCGAGGGTTCCGGCTAGTGTAACACGTCAATACATACTCTGTGACGTTTCTAGCCAGGGATTGCCCCTCGACCTCAAGCTGGTCCGCGATGACGTCGCCCACCTTGGAGAGCTTGCCACCCGCAGCGCTCAACGCCTGCAATGCAAGGTCCAGCTCCGGCTCCGGATCATCCGGAAGCACGGGGCTGAAACCCATAGGCGCCAGCGCATCGTCGGCTTTGCTCAGGAACTCCCAAATTTGCAGGGAGTCCGTCTTCCTCAGGCCCTTCATCTCTTCCAAGGACTTCCGGGCCGCCGCCAGCTCCGAATTCTCGCGGGAGAGGCGCTCAACTTCTTTGGCGTTTTGCTGAATCTTCGCAGCAACCCGCTTTTCGAGTCTTCCGAGCTCCTCCTCCCGGAGGTGGATCTTGTTCCGGCGGTCGACCAGGTCTTTCTCCCTAGCCTCTATTTTCTTCTCCCGGGCGATGAGGGCACACTCATACTCGTAGAGCTCCTGCCCTCGCACCCAGGTCTTCTCCTCCTCCTCGAGGCAGCGCTCTTCCAATTTTTTAGCGCGCTCCTCGAGGCCCTTGTCCGCCAGAGCTGTCTTCTCGGCGAGCTCTTCTTCACGTCGCAAGACGTCGTCCCGTAGTTCCAGGAGTTTTTGCTCCTCATCCTCGAGCCGTTTTTCCCTTCCCTCAAGTGCCTCTCGGCGCTTGATGAGTGCGGTACTGATGGCTTCGAGTTCATCGAACCGGGCGTTGGCCGCATCATTGGCAGCTTTAGCTTGGTCGTGGTACTCCCGGGATTTGGCGTCGAGGTTGTGAGTCATACTCTCCCTCTCGTCCAGCATCTCACCCCAGAGCTCCAAGCGGACCTTCTCCCGCTTGATCCATTCCTTGTCCGCAGCGATCCTCGACTGCGCCAGCTTGGTTTCGAATTGGAGTCTATTACGCCACCTCCTAAGGGTTTGGCGCTCCTCTTCAAGAACCTTGCTGTCGTGGAAGAAGGCTAGTTGGACTTGGCGCAGACTGGAGCAAGCGTTGTCGATGGACATCGACAGCGAGATGGGCTCCGGACCTTCTGGGGTCTCCTCCGCTGGTTCCAGCGGGTCTTCATTTACAAAAATTGGGTCCCACTCTGCGAGAGCGGAACCCCGAGCTTCCAAGGCACTAGGGCCCTCCTCCGGGATGGCCTCAGTCGCCACTGAAGAAGGTCCCGCCACCAAATCTTCATTCGCCCCCTCAGGCTGGGGGCCGGCGACTTCGTTCAGGCACTCTGGCTCCGCCACGGGTACCATCGACGTCGTCGCCTCCAATGGCTCCGGCCGGGACGCTTCTTCTGAGGGGAGCTCAAGCTCCCCCGCCTCCACCACCACCGGCTCTGCAGCCGGCGCTCCAATAACTACCGGCCTTGCGACCGGAGCTTCAGAAGTAACCGGCTCAATTGCCGGAACCACTTCAACTTCCGGCTCGCACGCCGGGGCTTCAGCTGCCTCCGGCTCGACCGCCGAAGCTCCAGCATTTTCCGGCTCTGAAGCCGGGACCGCTACTTCCTCCGGCTCGACAGCCGGAGCATCTACTTCTGCAGCACCAGGGCCCGGAGCTTCAACCTCCGGAGCAGGTGCCGCTGGCGCATCTTCAATCCCGTGGTCCGGCGCTACCACGGGAACTTCAGGAGACGAGTCGAGGTCCATGACCACGACAGCCGGCGCCGGAGCTGTCGCAGCCTCCGCCTGGGGCGGCACCGGGGCTGGAGCAGAAGCCCTCGCAGCCTCAGACACTGTGGCTGAGGGCGGAGCTTCACTCCCCTTCTTGGGAACGCTGCAGATGAAGAATGAAGAAATTGAGCAAACAGATGCTATAATTAAAAGTTAATTGAGGTAAACAAGAAAAATTACCTTGGGAGGTTCACGCACCAGCTTGCGCGAAACCTCTTTCCCGGACGTTCCGGGCTGGCCACGGTCGGCGTAGGAGCTCCGGGAGGACTCCCAGGACTTGCCGTAGCCACGGGCGTTTCCCGGGTCGGAGCTCTCCTTGACCGGGAGGAACTCCTAGACCTGGAGGCCCTCACCGCTTCTCGAACCGGAGTCGCCTGTCCGGAGCTGGCACCTCCGGAGGGACCCATCACAGGGACAGCCGTACTCCGGGAGGATCCCACCGCCGGAACAGTAGCGCTCCGAAAAGACCCCACCACGGGGACAGACGCTACAGCAGCGGAGGATCCTCCTTCCTGAGGACGGGGAACTGGCGGGGAAGTAGCAAGCCCGACGGACCTCCCGTCAGCATGACGCAACTTCCTCTTCCGGCTCTCTGGCTCCTCCGCCAGCTCTTTGCCCTTGCCGGTGACCTCAGCTCTTGGCTGAGAGACAGGGGCGGAGCCGCCTTCCGACAACCCGGGGATCGCCAACGGGGCGGTCGATCTTCTCTCGACGACGCCAAGGTCGTCAAGCGCGGGCATCTTCCGCCGGAGCCCCCTGCAGAACTCAACTTCCTCGTTCAGGGGGAGGAAAGCCGGCGGCGGAGTCAAGTACTCTCCGTCAACATCGATGCCGTGCTGGAATTTCTTGAGGTGAAACTCCAAGGACTTCCCCACCATGCTGGACTTCAACCCGGTTTCGACCCGGTCTTCGTCCATCACGCTGTTGAGGGCCCAGGCGAGCTTCTCCCTCCTCTTCAGCGGCGCCCACCTGTTGGACAGGAAGTTGCAGAACACCGCCTGGGGAGTCAATCCTCCCTCTACACATTGGCGGATCCTGGACAAGACGGGGTCGAAAGCTGCCGACAGCACCGGAACTTCGCTCCATACCGACGTGTCAATGCCGGGCAGACCGTCTGGCAGCTCCAACCGCTCGTGCTCCTCCACCCGGGCAACTACCCAATCTTTCTTCCAGTCATCCCACTTCCCGGAAGGGAACGACCGGAGGTACTTGAACGGGCACTTCTTGCGCTTCACAAAGTAGTAGAAGCCAAGGTACTCGTCACTTCGGCCGGTGGTTTGGACGGTGAAGAAAGTGCGGAAGAGCTCGATGCAGGGAGGAATGCCCACCCACATCTCGCAGAAGTGGACAAAGACGGATACAAGGAGAAGGGAGTGAGGGCCAAGGTGGTATAGCTGCAGACCATAGAAGTCCAGCAGCATCAAAAAGAAGGAAGAAAACGGTGGGATCAGCCCCACCATGGCATACGATGAAAAGTATACCATTTCGCCGGAGCGCTCCTTTTTAAAGGGAAGCTCTCCTCCGGTGCGGATTGAACGGTTGAAGAAGTCCGACGACCACCCCATGAGGGCTCGGACCTTCTTCAGATCGCTCTCCGTCTTCAAACGACTCTCACGCAGACCCAACTCCATCGCAGCACTGCTAGGCGAGAGAAGAGAAGCAAAGCACGAGTTGGGAGTTTGAGCGCAAGAACAGATGGAAAGCGTAAAGAACTCCCGACGGTGCGCTTTCCTTCTTAAGTAAGCCCTCGCAACGCTTGGATGGAAACTGCAGGGGAGTTGAGCATACTACTCAAGAATTCAACCCAGCCGATGACAAGAGGGCCCGGGACCACCCTGACGATCAAGTCGAGGCTTTTACCCAGGCGAACAGTTGTCATCACGAGGCGGGAGACCCAAAGGCGGCGGACTGACAAGGCGCGCGGAACCGATACGGTTTTCGTATCGGGAACCGACGACCTTCAATTGCGAGAGATCCGCACGTCAAAGATCTTATCTGCCGCCTGAGGTGCGCCACGCGTCGGGACTCAACCATAAAGCCCCGCCAAAGGCACCTCCTAAGACTCTTGAAGACCCAGTTCAAGAGTCACAAGTATGGACCCACCTCCGGCGGAACGACTTCATCCCGTTGGCCTTCCCCGGAGGTAGGTCCAGGGGGCCACTGTCGGTACCCTAAAAACCATACACCCCCTGAGGTTACAAAGATCTCAAGGGAAGGACATCAACTCAAATTGAAGACCCTCGGGGGCCCACTCGCCAGACGTGACCGGACTCGCTTCTCCAACATGGTTAACCTCTAGGTTGCCACGTGTACTGTCAGCCCAGAGCTATTACCCGCAAGGGTGAAGCTCCGGGCCAAGTACTGAAACGGCACCTCCGGAGGTAGCCCCCGACCGAGAGAAGCTCCGGACATGACACGTGCCAGGTCACCCCGGAGCTTCCCGCTTCTCCCAAGCAAGCTCCGGAGCTGCCACGTGTCCACACGACAGAGCTAGATGCTTAAAGCCTCCGGGAGACGTTGTAACGGCTCCGGATCTCCAAAGGACAGCCGCAGACTTCAAGATCCGATTAATTACCATTAATTCCACGTTAATGATAATTAATCGGACAGCCTTAACACCTGTAACGGCACTGTCGGAGCCGTTACAGGGTTATTAACAACAATTAATCTCGTGTATCAATACTAATAACCGCCAGGGCCACATGTCGGGCCAGGCTGACTTGTAACGGTTAGTCCTTGTACTATAAAAGGACAAACCGACGATACACAGGGGAGGACGCTCGAACACTCTGAAGCTCACAAGTTAATACAACAAACACACACCCGTGGAGTAGGGTATTACGCTCAGGCGGCCCGAACCACGTAAACCACCGTGTCACTCGTGTCCAAATCGCATTTCACTTTCTTAGATCTCCGCGCGCCCAGACCGAACCACAAACTCCTTCAAACACTTTTCATAGTGTTAGGGGATCTGCCGACTCCAACAGTCGACAATGCCAATTTCATGCAAAGCAAATTCACACACCTGCTCAGCCCTTACAAATGATACCTCCTACGTGGCCTTTCGCTGTGTGGGGGATGGACATCTTGGGACCCTTCCCAAGAGCCGTCGGAGGTTATAAGTTCCTGTACGTCGCCATCGACAAGTTCACCAAGTGGCCGGAAGCTACTCCTGTTGTGACGATCAACAAACAATCTGCAATCAATTTTCTACAATCTATCGTGAGCAGATTCGGAGTCCCAAACAAAATCATCACTGATAGTGGGACTCAGTTCACAAGCTCCGCATTTCAAGGATATTGCGAAGACCTCGGTATACAAGTTTGCTACGCTTCCGTAGCTCATCCTGCCAGCAATGGGCAAGCCGAGAGAGCAAACGCAGAGATCCTTAAAGGACTCAAAACGCGCACTTATGAGCGTTTGAAAAAGCACGAAGCTAATTGGATCGAAGAGCTTCCGCCCACTCTATGGGCTAACAGGACTTCTCCAAGTCGGGCAACCGGAGAAACACCCTTCTTCCTGGTGTACGGAGCTGAAGCGATCCTTCCTCCGGAAATCACCTTGGGTTCCTTCCGAGTCCGGACCTTCGACGAAGCCGCGCAGGACCAGCTCCGGCGTGAAGACCTAGACCTCCTCGAGGAGGGAAGGTGCCAAGCAGCTGTTCGGAATGCCCGATACCGCCAAGCTCTACGGCGCTATCATCAGCGGCATGTACACAACCGACAGCTCGAGGAAGGCGATCTGGTGCTACGGAGAATACTATCCAGAGAAGGGCAAAACAAACTCTCCCCCGGCTGGGAAGGACCCTTCCGAGTGATCAAAGTATCCCGTCTCGGAAGCGTTCGCTTGGCTACCGAGGATGGGACACCTCTCCCAAATCCTTGGAACATTGAGCACCTCCGTAAGTTCTACACTTAATTCCACGGAGGTGAGTCTTAAGTAACTTGAAGTGTATGTTATAGAGTCATTGTACAGAGTCGGGTAGATCCTCCGGGAGAGCAGCCAGACCTTTCCCGAAAGGCTTGGAAAGCTCATGCAACACTTGATACAGTCTCCGGACTAGAAGTGTAGCTAACTACCCTGGGTTAAACGAGAAACCGAACACACTTAGCCTGGTTCCGTACCCTAAGAGTGTACTTGTTTCCCCTGTACCCCGGACCTATAATGAAAGACATCTTCATGTGAAATAGACTCCACGTGCATTTATTTTTGCATAAGGCTCGACATTTTTATTTTTCTCTTTCTTGTCTATAACAGAAACGTGCAATTCTTAAGAAATTCTAGTTAAACCGATTTACGTACGATTCGAGTTGAATTGTCGGATTTTTTAGATTTAAATATCGTCTGTGGCTAACTCGCCTGAAAGCCGCCAAGCCATTCTAGGGCCGGAGTGCGCTATCGACTTAGCCTGGTCAAGCACCCTAAGTACGCCACTCTACCTACATCCCGGCAGGCCAAAGTAAGGTGGGTCCATGGACAATTGGATCTAAAAGAAAAGACAATTCATCCAATTATACTAAAAATCGTGTTCAACTTGAAATTCTCTTGAGAACCGTAAGCCGCGACGAAGTTATAGATAAGGAACGAATTTTACTGTTTTTCTTGGCTTAAGTGTGCAGGAAAAATAAACCTAATATTGATGGAGAAAAATCGGAGTTAATCAAGCTCCGACTCCCACCGGCGTTAACTTAAAGATGGTGAGAAGACTCTATCACTAGAGTCTGTTGCCAGCAAGCCAGGCGTGGTAAGGGTCATTGCCGGAGCTACTAAGCTCCGACACCTTGAAGTATTAACTATCGACACTCAACGTGTTGGTAGAGGCTACTGCCGGAGCTACTAAGCTCCGACGATGGACAGTGCCGGAGCTTCTAAGCTCCGACGACTTCAAGGGACCTTCACTATCGAAAACTTCGGACCCAAACTATACAAGTTCGAAGCAAATTTGTCTTCAACAAAACTCAACATCCTTTTGGTACATTCCACAATCAAATTGTGCACATCTACCAGGGGGCCAAGTGAAGACAAAGATGTTGAAGACAAAAAAATGAAATTCACGAAAAATTGAGGATTTCATTTCATTTGAAGACCGGAGATTACATCTGGGGACAAAGGATTACAAAATTGAGGAAGAAGAGAAGATACAAATAAAGGCTAAGAAAGATAGTCCTAGACCCTATGGAAGAACTCAGCGACCTTCTGGGCGACCTCCGACACGCTGGCTCGGGTAGCTTCGCCTTCTCCTTCAACGGGGCCTTCAAGCACCGGGTCTAGAGGGAATTGAGGGTTCCGGCTAGTGTAACACGTCAACACATACTCTGTGACGTTCCTAGTCAGGGATTGCCCCTCGACCTCCAGCTGGTCCGCGATGACGTCGCCCACCTTGGAGAGCTTGCTGCCCGCAGCGCTCAACGCTTGCAACGCAAGGTCCAGCTCCGGCTCCGGATCATCCGGGAGCACGGGGCTGAAACCCATCGGCGCTAGCGCATCGTCGGCCTTGCTCAGGAACTCCCAAATTTGCAGGGAGTCCGTCTTCCTCAGGCCCTTCATCTCTTCCAGGGACCTCCGGGCCGCCGCCAGCTCCGAATTCTCGCGGGAAAGACGCTCGACTTCTTTGGCGTTTTGCTGAATCTTCGCAGCAACCCGCTTCTCAAGTCTTCCGAGCTCCTCTTCCCGGAGGTGGATCTTGTTCCGGCGGTCGACCAGGTCTTTCTCCCTAGCCTCTATTTTCTTCTCCCGGGCGACAAGGGCACACTCATACTCGTAGAGCTCCTGCCCTCGCACCCAGGTCTTCTCCTCCTCCTCGAGGCAGCGCTCTTCCAATTTTTTAGCGCGCTCCTCGAGGCCCTTGTCCGCCAGAGCTGTCTTCTCGGCGAGCTCTTCTTCACGTCGCAAGACGTCATCCCGTAGCTCCAGGAGTTTTTGCTCCTCATCCTCGAGCCGCTTTTCCCTTCCCTCAAGTGCCTCTCGGCGCTTGATGAGTGCGGTACTGATGGCCTCGAGTTGATCGAACCGAGCGTTGTCCGCATCATTAGCAGCCTTAGCTTGGTCATGGTACTCCCGGGATTGGGCGTCGAGGTTGTGAGTCATGCTCTCCCTCTCGTCCAGCATCTCACCCCAGAGCTCCAGGCGGACCTTCTCCCGCCTGATCCATTCCTTGTCCTCAGCAATCCTCGACTGCGCCAGCTTGGTCTCGAATTGGAGTCGATTACGCCACCTCCTAAGGGTTTGGCGCTCCTCTTCAAGAACCTTGCTGTCGTGGAAGAAGGCTAGTTGGACTTGGCGCAGACTGGAGCAAGCGTTGTCGATGGACATCGACAGCGAGATGGGCTCCGGACCTTTTGGGGGTCTCCTCCGCTAGTTCCAGCGGGTCTTCATTTACAAAAATTGGGTCCCACTCTACGAGAGTGGAACCCCGGGCTTCCAAGGCACTAGGGCACCCCTCCGGGATGGCCTCAGTCGCCACCGAAGAAGGTCCCGCCACCAAGTCTTCATTCGCCCCCTCAGGCTGGGGGCCGGCGACTTCGTTCAGGCACTCTGGCTCCGCCACGGGTACCATCGACGTCGTCGCCTCCACTGGCTCCGGCCGGGACGCTTCTTCTGAGGGAGGCTCAAGCTCCCTCGCCTCTTCGATCACCGGCTCTGCAGCCGGCACTCCAATAGCTACCGGCTCTGCGACCGAAGCTTCGGAAGTAACCGGCTCAATTGCCGGAACCACTTCAACTTCCGGCTCGCATGCCGGGGCTTCAGCTACCTCCGGCTCAACCGCCGGGGCTTCAGCACTTTCCGGCTCTGCAGCCGGGACCGCTGCTTCCTCCGGCTCGACAGCCGGAGCATCTACCTCTGCAGCACATGGGCCCGGAGCTTCAACCTCCGGAGCGGGTGCCGCTGGCGCATCTTCAATCCCGTGGTCCGGCGCTACCACGGGAACTTCTGGAGACGAATCAAGGTCCATGACCACGACAGCCGGCGCCGGAGCTGTCGCAGCCTCCGCCTGGGGCGGCACCGGAGTTGGAGCAGAAGCCCTCGCAGCCTCAGACACTGTGGCTGAGGGCGGAGCTTCACTCCCCTTCTTGGGAACGCTGCAGATGAAGAATGAAGAAAATGAGCAAACAGATGCTATAATTAAAAGTTAATTGAGGTAAGCAAGAAAAATTACCTTGGGAGACTCACGCACCAGCTTGCGCGGAACCTCTTTCCCGGACGTTCCGGGCTGGCCACGGTCGGCGTAGGAGCTCCGGGAGGACTCCCAGGACTTGCCGTAGCCGCGGGCGTTTCCCGGGTCGGAGCTCTCCTAGACCTGGAGGCCCTCACCGCTTCTCGAACCGGAGTCGCCTGTCCGGAGCTGGCACCTCCGGAGGGACCCACCACAGGGACAGCCGCACTCCGGGAGGATCCCACCGCCGGAACAGTAGCGCTCCGAAAGGACCCCACCACGGGGACAGACGCTACAGCGGCGGAGGATCTTCCTTCCTGAGGACGGGGAACTGGCGGGGAAGTAGCAAGCCCGACGGACCTTCCGTCAGCATGTCGCAGCTTCCTCTTCCGGCTCTCCGGCTCCTCCGCCAGCTCCTTGCCCTTGCCGGTGACCTCAGCTCTTGGCTGAGAGACAGGGGCGGAGCCGCCTTCCGACAACCCGGGGATCGCCAACCGGGCAGTCGATCTTCTCTCGACGACGCCAAGGTCGTCAAGCGCGGGCATCTTCCGCCGGAGCTCCCTGCTGAACTCAACTTCCACGTTCAGGGGGAGGAAAGCCGGCAGCGGAGTCAAGTACTCTCCGTCAACATCGATGCCGTGCTGGAATTTCTTGAGGTGAAACTCCAAGGACTTCCCCACCATGCTGGACTTCAACCCGGTCTCGACCCGGTCCTCGTCCATCACGCTGTTGAGGGCCCAGGCGAGCTTCTCCCTCCTCTTCAGCAGCGCCCACCTGTTGGACAGGAAGTTGCAGAACACTGCCTGGGGAGTCAGTCCTCCCTCCACACATTGGCGGATCCTGGACAGGACGGGGTCGAAAGCTGCCGCCAGCACCGGAACCTCGCTCCACACCGACGTGTCAATGCCGGGCAGACCGTCTGGCAGCTCCAACCGCTCGTGCTCCTCCACCCGGACGACTACCCAATATTTCTTCCAGTCATCCCACTTCCCGGAAGGGAACGACCGGAGGTACTTGAACGGGCACTTCTTGCGCTTCACAAAGTAGTAGAAGCCAAGGTACTCGTCACTTCGGCCGGTGGTTTGGACGGTGAAGAAGGTGCGGAAGAGCTCGATGCAGGGAGGAATGCCCACCCACATCTCGCAGAAGTGGACAAAGATGGACACAAGGAGGAGGGAATGATGACCAAGGTGGTATAGCTGCAGACCATAGAAGTCCAGCAGCATCAAGAAGAAGGAAGAAAACGGTGGGATCAGCCCCACCATGGCGTACGATGAAAAGTACACCATTTCGCCGGAGTGCTCCTTTTTAAAGGGAAGCTCCCCGCCGGCGCGGACTGAACGGTTGAAGAAGTCCGACGACCACCCCATGAGGGCTCGGACCTTCTTCAGATCGCTCTCCGTCTTCAAACGACTCTCACGCAGACCCAACTCCATCGCAGCACAGCTAGGCGAGAGAAGAGAAGCAAAGCACGAGTTGGGAGTTTGAGCGCAAGAACAGATGGAAAGCGTAAAGAACTCCCGACGGTGCGCTTTCCTTCTTAAGTAAGCCCTCGCAAAGCTTGGATGGAAACTGCAGGAGAGTCAAGGATACTACTCAAGAATTCAACCCAGCCGATGACAAGAGGGCCCGGGACCACCCTGACGATCAAGTCGAGGTTCTTACCCAGGCGAACAGTTGTCATCACGAGGCGGGAAACCCAAAGGCGGCGGACTGACAAGGCGCGCGGAACCGATACGGTTTTCGTATCGGGAACTGGCGACCTTCAATTGCGAGAGATCCGCACGTCAAAGATCTTATCTGCCGCCTGACGTGCGCCACGCGTCGGGACTTAACCGTAAAGCCCCGCCAAAGGCACCTCCGAAGACCCTTGAAGACCCAGTTCAAGAGTCGCGAGTATGGACCCACCTCCGGCGGAATGACTTCATCCTGTTGGCCTTCCCCGGAGGTAGGTCCAGGGGGCCACTGTCGGTACCCTAAAAACCATACACCCCCTGAGGATACAAAGATCTCAAGGGAAGGACATCTACTTAAATTGAAGACCCTCGGGGGCCCACTTGCCAGACGTAACCGGACCCGCTTCTCCAACATGGTTAGCCCCTAGGTTGCCACGTGTACTGTCAGACCAGAGCTATTACCCGCAAGGGTGAAGCTCCGGGCCAAGTACTGAAACGGCACCTCCGGAGGTAACCCCTGACCGAGAGAAGCTCCGGACCTGACACGTGGCAGGCCGCCCCGGAGCTTCCCGCTTCCCACGAGCAAGCTCCGGAGCTGCCACGTGTCCATACGTCGGAGCTGGCCGCTTTAAACCCCCGGGAGACGTTGTAACGGCTCCGGATCTCCAAAGGACAGCCGCAGACTTCAAGACCCGATTAATTATCATTAATTCCACATTAATGATATTTAATCGGATGATCTTAACACCTGTAACGGCACTGTCAGAGCCGTTACAGGGTTATTAACAACAATTAATCTTGTGTATCAATGCCAATAACCGCCAGGGCCACATGTCGGGCCAGGCTGACTTGTAACGGTTTGTCCTTGTACTATAAAAGGACAAACCGACGATACACGAAGGGAGGACTCTCGAACACCCTGAAGCTCACAAGTCAATACACACACACACACACCCGTGGAGTAGGGTATTACGCTCAGGCGGCCCGAACCACGTAAACCGTTGTGTCATTCGTGTCCAATCGCGTTTCACTTTCTTAAGTCTCCGCGCGCCCAAACCGAACCACAAACTCCTTCCACACTTTCATAGTGTCAGGGGATTTGCCGACTCCAACAGTCGACACATATTATCGCATACGGTTTTAAAAACCACCTGTAACGAAGAGCCTGTGAAAATGATCGATTAACACAGGCGGTGGCATAATCCGCCTGTGAAACAACATTTTCACAGGCGGTTTTTAATAAAAAACCGCCTGTGAAAATACATTTTCACACGCGGTTTTTAATAAAAAACCGCCTGTGAAAATACATTTTCACACGCGGTTAACCGCCTGTGAAAATGGCTAGTGAAACAAAAAAAATCACATGCGCTGCCGGGAGTCAGAAGAGCCCGCGCCGCCTAGAGGCTGCCGCGTTGCCAGGAGCCGGAAGAGCGCCGCCAAGTGTCGAAGGAGGTCGCATCGCCGAGAGCCGGAGGAGCCGTGCCGCCCGAAGCTCGACGAGGTCGTGCCGCTTGGAGCCGGAGGAGCCGCGCTGTCGAGAGCCCGAGGTAGACCGCGCCACCGGGTGCCCGAGGTAGACTGCGCCGGATCTGTGCCTGCGCTCACGCCGGCAGGGCGCGCGCTCGCCGGGAGGCGCGCCGGAGCCGCGCCGTCGGGAGCCCGAGGTAGACTGTGCCAGATCCGCGTCCGTGCTCGCGTCGGCAGGTTTCGCGCTCGTCGGGAGGCCGCGCCGGAGCCGCCGAGGTCCGGAGCAACTGAAGTCGCGCCTTGAGAGAGGTCGCCGGCAGCCGCGCCGCCGGAAGCCCGAGGTAGACTGTGCCAGATCCGCGCCCGTGCTCGCATCGGCAGGGCTAGCACTCGTCGGGAGGCCGCGCCGGAGCCGCCGAGGTCTAGAGCAACCGAAGTCGCGCCTTGGTCGCGCCTTGAGAGAGGCCGCCGGCAGCCGCGCCTTGGGAGATGCCGTCGGAAGCCGTACCTTGGGAGGCTGACGGTGGATCACGGACTGAACCGTGGCTGCTGCTGTTATAGACACATCTATCATGCGGCTTCTAAACTGAGTCGTTGGATCGATAAGCAGCGGACAGCGGAGATACGAAGTCCAAGAGTGATCTGTGGGATGAAGCAGCGGACCAATGAGGAGCCATCATTATCACAGGCGGTTTTTATGTTACATACCGCTTGTGAAAATCATTATATTTTCACAGACGGTTGTTTGTTACGGACCGTCTGTGATAATGACTATTATCACAGGCGGTTTTTGTTACGGACCGCCTGTGAAAATCATTGACTATTATCACATGCGGTTTTTGCTACGGACCGCCTGTGAAAATCATTATATTTTTACAGGCGGTTGTTTGTTACAAACCGCCTGTGAAAATCTATTATCACAAACTGTTATTAACTCATTGGGCATCACAGACGGCACTTTTAATAGACCGTCTGTAAAAAAATATAGAAGCGCCTGTAAAAATGTTTTTTGTAGTAGTGTTAGATTCATTGTGAAATCAACTGTCATACAGTACAGCTCTCGTTTAAAATAATTTGTTATATATATATATATATTGTTGATTAATATAAGTAAATCTTAGACTTTTACCGTTGGGAGCAAGATAATATGTTGTTACGGAATTATGCCTGTTCATTCGACAGTGCGGATGTGCGGGAACACGGCTTTGGTGCTCCCGTAGGTCCGTTAGGTGGCACCAAACGAATAGAATTACCCTATATTAGAGAAATACGCTGGGGAATACGCACCCGGAAGCACCGAAGCCGTATCCGATGTGCAAGGGGCGCGTCCAGGCGCCCCCGCGGCCGGTGCGTGGAGCTGTCTGTGGCGGCGAACCGGCAACAGGATGCCCCTGGCGATGTAGGCAGGTGGGGACACGCGGCCCCGAGAGACAGAAGGAGCTATTATGTGGGAGGTAGAAAGTACAGCAATGTCGACTGAAAAATAGTCCGGCTCATTTATTAGATCCTCTGGTAATCTAATAAATTATTTGGTTGATTTGTTGCGCGGGCTCATCGTGACGCATGCCTGCTTCTGCTTGCCAGCAGGCACTGAGATTGCACGTACCGCGTGCAGTCGTCGGCGGTAACGCGTCACCGGCATCTTCGCAACAGCTAGGTGCCTTGTACGTACGTACAGTACAGCCGAGGAGACCGCGTAGATCACTGTCGTACATCGGACGTATGTAGAGGTGCACACACACATAGTAGCTTGCGTGTAGCTGTACCCCAGTACGAAACTGACGAGCTAGTGTAGAAATTCACGCGTATGCGACCACATCAGCAAGTATATATATGTACTTGTGCACACCCATCCCCCAAGAATAGAAGCAATGCAACACAATACGCGGTTGTTGAGGTAACATTCCAATCCAACGTGGTCACTCAAGTACAACCAGTCCACTCTCCAGACTCTCCGCTCCAGTCCAGTCCAGTCCAGTCCAGTCCAGTAGTACGTGCGCTCCCTCCTCCCCTGTGAATCGATCGCTCGACGAGGAAAAAAAGGCCAGGCGCAGGAGACGAGAGGTCTTTTATTGGGGGACATCAGTTGATCGATCCCACCCATATGCGAGCTTAATTGCGAGCTAGCTGATTGTTGATTAATTGAGCTCGCTCGCTCGCCAGCCTCCGCCGCGCGCCGCCGTCCTCGCACAACGCACGCGCACGGCCATGACGAGGAGCCTCGGGCTGGGTAGTGCTGCTGCTTCTGCGGCGGGATGGAGCGCGGCCTGGCGGGCGGTGCGGCGCTCCTTCGTGGTGCCGGCGCTGCAGGTGTCCGTCTACCTGTGCGCCGCCATGTCGCTCATGCTCTTCCTCGAGCGCCTCTACATGGCGTTCGTGGTCTCCGGGCTGTGGCTGCGCCGCGGGCGCCGCACGCGCCCCCGTCGTCCCAGCGGCAGAGTGGCCGACGACGACGGCCAGCAGCAGCAGCTCGACGACCTGGAGGCGGCCGCCGACCTCTGCCCCACAGTCCTCGTCCAGATCCCCATGTTCAACGAGAAACAGGTACTCCTACGTACGATGCTGATATCTCCGCCCACACGCACGCACCTTCGTTCAATCCTCCCCTCCGGCGATCGATCCCTCTCCGGCCGGCCGGCCAGAGGGGATTGCTGCAAGCTGCCGACTTTAATTAATTTACAGTTGTAGCCAGATGTTTCCTTAATTTATTTAAAAGTTTGAGCCTACATACTACACGCCAAGCACAGGTTCATGCATGCTTGATACATGTCTTGTGCACACAAAACATCTGAACGGGAGCGTTGATCATTGATCACGAACCCCATGCATGATCTGTGTGTGCCTTTTCTGCAACTAGTTGCATCCGCTAGCTGCGCGTCAGTTTTGTCTCTGTGTGCCAAATAAAGCTACCTTTCTCCGTTTTCCCTTTCCGCTTGCCATTGCAGCCGTAGCGTATTTTGTTTGCTCTCAAGTCAAAGTTAGAATATCATCAATGCTGGGTGCACCTCCGTCACTAACTAATTAATAGTATGCACAGATTTTCTAGTGAAGCGATATTTACTTTACACGTATATGTAGTAGCTGTAGGAGTATATGCCTCTCTCTTCTTACGTACACTACACCTGTTGCTTTTCATTGTAACAGGTTAGATGTGGGCTATTATATTATTGATATTCCAGTAGTCCTTTCACAATTTATTTCAGTCCTTATTAGAAGATAGATTAAATCTGATTTGGCCCTCCCACTACTAGTTCATTATTTTGAGCCCATTTTACGGCCCACCATGCATACCATACGGATACAGAACGCTAGCTGGTATCATATATCACCGTTTTATCTTATCTTTTGATTTACTCATTGGTGTGCATCGATCATGTTCGTGTCGGTCGTCATAAAGTTTGTTTGCTTACGCTGCTAGCTAGCTTTGAACACCACCTGTCAGAAGCTTTGGACAATTATCGGTCCGCTAGCTAGCTGTACCATGCATGCTCTATACGGCTGTTTTAATTAAGAAGGCTTGAGCTTTCCTTAGTAGCTGTAAACACTAACACTAGTGGCAAACATTACAGCTTAGGAGGGGCTATATATGGCCCCTGCCAACAGCCCTTCAGTTCCAGCACAGTGTACTGCATGCTGTTTTAAAAAGACTGTCTTTCTAGTTGTGAATCTGAACAGACGACAGCCTGTCTGATTTTCAGTCATCTAAATTAAACCCTCTTGAAAGGTCTAAGTTTTTCTAATATTTACTACCTCCTTTAAATTTGTCATTTTCTAATAAAAAATGCGACAAACTTTTGAGAAAGGAGGGAGTACCATATATCGACGAGTGATCTCTGCCACATCTGCAGGTTTATCGGTTGTCGATTGGAGCCGCGTGCGGGTTGTCATGGCCATCCGACAAGTTGGTGATTCAAGTGCTTGATGACTCCACAGACGCGACCATCAGGGTAATTAATCCAGCCAGTACTCTAGCTTCGATTTAAATTTTAATCTTTGTGCAGTTTCATTGCAAATAATCCAAATTAATGCAAATAAGGTGCAAATAATCCAAATTAACTGCACAGAATTAATATACCCAATGCAACGTGTTGGGCATGCAGGAGCTTGTTGAGGTGGAGTGCGCGCGGTGGGCCGGCAAGGGCATGCGCATACGGTACGAGAACCGCAGCAACCGCAATGGATACAAAGCCGGCGCCATGCGCGAGGGTCTCAAGAAGCAGTACGCCAGGGACTGCGAGTTCGTGGCCATCTTCGACGCCGACTTCCAGCCGGACGCCGACTTCCTCCTGCGCACCGTGCCTCTGCTGCAGCGCGACCCGGGGCTGGCTCTGGTGCAGGCCCGGTGGCGCTTCGTCAACGCCGACGACTGCATCCTCACGCGCATCCAGGAGATGTCCCTCAACTACCACTTCGCCGTGGAGCAGGTGGTGGGGTCCGCGTGCCACGGCTTCTTCGGCTTCAACGGCACCGCCGGCGTGTGGCGCATCGCGGCGCTAGCGGACGCCGGCGGGTGGAAGGAGCGCACCACCGTGGAGGACATGGACCTGGCCGTGCGCGCCAGCCTCCGCGGGTGGCGCTTCGTCTACGTCGGGGACCTGGCCGTGCGCAACGAGCTGCCCAGCACCTTCAAGGCGTACCGCTACCAGCAGCACCGGTGGTCGTGCGGCCCGGCCAACCTGCTCCGCAAGGTGCTCCCGGAGATCCTGCGCAGCGACCGGGTGTCGCCGTGGAAGAAGCTGCACCTCGTCTACGACTTCTTCCTCGTCAGGAAGGTGGTGGCGCACCTCGTCACCTTCCTCTTCTACTGCGTCGTCATCCCGGCATGCGTGCTCGTCCAGGGGGACGTTCGCCTGCCCAAGTACGTGGCCATGTACGTGCCGGCCATCATCACTCTGCTCAACGCCGCCTGCACGCCCAGGTCCTGGCACCTGCTCATCTTCTGGATCCTCTTCGAGAACGTCATGTCCATGCACCGCTCCAAGGCCGCCGTCATCGGCCTGCTCGAGGCGAGCCGTGTCAACGAGTGGGTCGTCACCGACAAACTCGGCAGCTCGAAAGCCGCCGCTCTACTAGTCGCCAAGAAGACGAAGAAGAAGAAGCAACCGGCGGCGGCGGGGAGAACGAGATTGTTCTCCCGCGAGGTGCATGTGCTTGAGCTCGTCATGGGGACGTGCCTGCTCTACTGCGCCATCTACGACATAGTCTTCTTCGGCCGCGACCACTACTACATGTACCTGCTCCTCCAGTCCGCGGCGGCCTTCATCGTCGGTTTAGGCTACGTCGGAGCCTCCTGAATTAGTTACCTACTCTCACAGGGTGGTGATGGTACATGCAGATTAAATTATTATTTGCAGCCCTTTGGGGAGCATTCATGAATAAATCATGTTCATGTGGGTAAAGACGACCACCCAAAACGGGGAAGCCAAGCTGCTGTGTATGTATTGTGGACTCCTTCGTGGCATGTCAGTACTAGCGGCGTGCCTAAAAGGGCCCACATACAAGGAACATGTTGTAGAGGTTTAGATCAGTTGTTTTGTTTATTTGTTGATTAAATTGATTGGTTTGTTGAATAAAGATAAAGATCTGTCTATTTGTCAGTGCCTGCAATTTTCATTAACAGTTAATTAATGTCATTAACTACTAATCTTATAATTAGCCATAATTCCTTAATTCTATAGGTTAATCAATTACAAAAAGTTTTTTATTTGATTATTTTATTATTAACATAACTCTTACAATTACAAATTTACAATTAACAAAAAAAATACAGATCATCGATTAAAAACTCACCTTCCTCAGGGTCGGCATTAGAGTGGTATTTTGCATTGGAACATGATTTGGGCATTGTCATTTGGGCAAGGTTCACAAAATATGTGAATATGGAGTTTGACGCCTCCCCCCAGATCAAATGATCTGGCCGAACTAAAGGAGGCATCCACATCCTCTGTTGCAGTTACAACAGCTGACATGTGGGCTCTTAAGACGTGGGGCCCACATGTCAGTCGCAGTAACTGCAGTGTAGTTACTGCAGAGGATATGTGTCCCTAAAGGAGTGACCACACAGGATCTGTTGAAGAGTACTGGCACCAGTTTTTGGTACCGTTATGTCGGCGTGAAGACTTGACATCACAAAAGCAAGTAAATTTATTCAGGGGTGGACTTCTTAGGGAGCCGTTAAGGACAGATGTGGAGCTGCAGTTTCCCTCTAATTTGAACACCACCATGAGTCTTGCAAGGGCATATGAGAGGCGATTATTTGCAGCACCTCCAGTCCCCAAAACACCAAGAGTTCTGCAAGCGCCCTTTTGCCAAGGACGGTACAACCCGGCCTTCCAGCAATAGGTCGAGGTTCAGGAGATCTTCCCCGAGAGAAATAGTGGCCAAGAGAGCCAATGACGAGTGTTATCACTACCCTGAAATGTACACCAGTGACCATAAATGTACTTTCAAGTGCACATAGATGGATGAGGATGATGCAGCAGCAGACTTTGGCATTTCCTTCATGCCGTGGAAAATATACTAGTGACCACAAATGTACTTTCAAGGGTGTATATCTGCTGGAGATGGATGATAACATGGATGATGGTGATGTAGCAACAGATCTAAGCATTTCCCTCCATGCCCTGATAGAAATAGATGTTGCCCAAGCAATGAAACCTCTGCTTGTTCAGATTAGTGGTCCACATCCGGTGGCCCTTGTCGACAATAGATCAACACACACAATCATCCGCGAGTTTATCATCCACACACTCGGACTGAGAAGGTGGAGCCACAGCCAGGGCTGCCGGTCATGGTTGCCAAAGTATAAAAAGTGGTTTGCACTGGGGTTTGCCTAAAGACTCCACTGTCCGTTAAAGGTGAGGATTTCTGCTTCACCCGCTATATGTTGCATCTCGACGACTTTGACCCTGGGGGTACTCAGTGGCTATGCTCCTTATGCGTAGTCCTCTAGAATTTTAGACCATGGCATTCTGGCGCTAGGATAAACAAGTCCACTGGATAGGGGTGGGGAGCCCAACACCTAGATGTGCCATCCCGTCCCCACATAGGGACGTTTTCGGGTGCATTGTTGCATTCATCACGCCGCCTTTGATGAACCGCAGGGGTTGCCACTGCCTTAGAGACAAGATCATCGTATTCGCCTTCTTCCTAGCTAGATCCACCTTCCGACGGTTCGACCCTACTGCTAACCTCAACTCCTCAAAGATGAAATTGAGAAGCAATGCGAGGAGATGCTACGCCAGGGCACTATTCGGGAACATACTTCAGCTTTCCCATCCCTAGTGCTGCTACTCAAGAATGTCGATGGTACATGGCAGTTTTGCATTGTGAATTAAACTCGAAGACGGTGAAGAACAAATTTTTTATTCCAGTGGTGAATGAGTTCCACTGTAGCTGCCAACTCTCTGCATGACCTGTCCCATCTCACTAAGATAGCATGCCACTCTGGGCACACGGGGCTGATAGGAGATGTGAAGCAACAAGATGGAGCAGGTGCAGTGCTAACGAGTGCAGCAGTGCGACCCCGCCCCAAGACACAAACGGATAGGAACAAATATGTAACATCCTGCCTCCCACACGAATAAGACGGGAAGTAGCCATGACGTAGAGGGCCTCTCCTGCCTATAAAAGGTGGGGGGGGGGGGGGGGGGCGAAGCGACAAGAGGAAGAGGTCGACAAAAAAATAAGAGAAGAAAGAGGGAATCATCCCCCCTGCTAGAGCACTAGGGTCTCCAAACTGAACATAGGCCACCTTGTCCAAACCATTATAAATCCATTGTCCTAGTTGCTAGGCCGCCTCGAGGCAAAACGTGCGGTGCAATCGACAATCATCGGCAACCCGAATGCCGACACTTTGGCTTGATGAAGATACAAATGTAGTGATTACTACACACGCAAGAACACACGTGTTAACTTTACAATTAATAATAATTACAATTTCAATGTAATATGTCGAACTTACTCGAAGTGGTACATAACCTTTATGAGGTCATTGTCATTTTTTACAAAGTTATGCATGGCTCGTCCAACGTAGGCTGGCAATTCTACTTTTTTTATATTCCTCAACTCTTTGATTTTATTTCTAAATTCTTTTCAGTCATTTTACGATATTCAATTGAATTTTGGTCCTTGTTCACGTCAAAATTCGCATTAGCAATCCTTGACGGGTCAAGGATACTCGTCTTGCCCTTCACTTTTTGGTCATCCATATATTGCATCCTAAATAATAAGTCTGAAATCGTTATAATGATGAGCTGCCACTGAGCAAATGACGAGGTGGACGAATCAGCTAACGTGGAGCCACCAAGATCAGCAAGCGCAGTGGAAGGAAGACGAAGCTAGTCAAGCTTCCAAAGACGTTGTGAGTCACGAGGACGGGGGGCAGTGCCAACTAGGTGACCCGTACGACGATTCTGAACATAACAAAGATCAGAATCAAGAATCACTCAACAGTCAAGATCAGTTAGCTGACTAGCAAATATAAGCTGCATGAACACACCAGGAACGTAAGAGACATAGAGAACATGAAAATAGTCAGATAAAAGAGTGTCTTTCCAACAACAGAAAGAGGAGAACCATCGGCGGTATGAACAGATAACGAGAGGAAGAATTTAAAGGAGATAGACTGGTACGATAAGGAGTCATATAGAATGAGACACATAATCAAGAATACATGGGCAGGTACCTAGAGCAGAATATGATACCTGAGTGGAAGACTTAGAAGCAGCAGCAGAACCTGAAGGTGTAGAAGGCTGAGTAACAGAACTAGTTGCTCCTGATGGTGTAGAGGCAACGAGATGACGAAGAAGCATGAACATCTATGCATCTGTAGTAGCAGACCCTTTTTGAGAGCCAATAGTACCAGCACCACTAGCACCCTGTGAAGAACAGCGAGCCTGAGCCTTCCTTTTTTCTGAAGCAGCGTGCCTCCTCATGTCCATCTTTACCACAGTAGTCATAGTTAAGACCACCATGACCTCCAGAAGCAGAAGGAGGAGCGACTGAAGAATGTACTATCGGTGGAGTAACAATATGACGAGGAGCCAAAGAACAAGTATCCAATACTGAAGAAGACTGCAGCATACCAACAATACAAAGACGGGTCTCCTCATTACGAACACTAGTCAGAGCGTCCATAAGAGAGACACAAGGGTGACGAGCAAGCAGCTGAGCACGCAAAGGCTCAAACTCATCACGAAACTGAGTCAAGAAGTCAAAAGTGCGACGAAGCTCAAGTGCATCCTTCTGACTCTGACAAGACTGACAACTATGTGATGACAACTGAGGACCAAGAGTATCAAGCTGATGTCAAATAATAGACATCTGAGCAAAGAACTCCTCCACTGTAGCATCTCCCTGTTGTAACAGTTGCTCCTGATAAATAGCAATAAGATAAGTAGCATCCCCCTGTTGTAACAACTGCCCCTGATGAATAGCAGCAAGATAAGTAGATTGACCAGTAGACTTGTAACAACGATGTAGAAAATCCACATCTTGTGTGTATACTCAAACTCAACTATGTTCGCAGCAAGACGATCCTCCATACTAGCAGCGAGAATAGTACCAACTCGAGCATCATCATCCAACCAAGACCTGTACATGCTGAAGTTGGACTCGAAGGAAGAAAACTGAGTCTGGAAATCTAAAAGTAGCTTCTTCTTCTCATAACCAGTAGCCTTATCTGGAACGACAACCCATGAAAGAGCAGCAGGACAAGGTGGGCATTTGAGATCGCCCATAAGGAACTCTCAAAGACGCAAACAATGCATATATAGATGCATGCAGAAACCCAATCGCGATAGTTGGTGTCATTGAAAAGCACCGTACAACACAAAATTGGAAACCCATCCGAAGAAGAAGTCATCCTTAGAGGACAATTGGCGACAGCTAGAACGCAAAAAAAACAGTGGCGAGCAATGGCGAGAGCACAAGAGAATAAGCGGCGCAAGCCAAATTTTTTTACTCTGGTGGCTTAACCCTACAGCGCCTCACGCACGAGCTTAAACAGGGTCGACGACACTCAGATCTTATAGGCTGGCTGCGCCAGACAAGCGGTACGCTCAGATCCACAAGCGGTGAGCACCGGGGTCAAAGAAGCCCTAAAAAATCGAATCGGGTATGTGTCGATCAATAGCGGCCGGGTCAATTGACGCTTGGACCTTCGAAGACCTCATAGATCCAGGCAAGCGGACAAGCGTGCGGGCGGAGGCATCGATCGATTCGCCAAACGCAAGCAGAAGGCGGCCTCGATGGGCATGGCGGGAGGCAGTCCCTGATGAAGCCGCGCCTGCAGATCATCAACAAGCAGCACAACCGGCCGACGTTGAAAACGAAGCCAAATCTTCAGGACTAAGAAGATCGGCGGGACAAGATTCGATAGCTAGGGTAGCACAAAGATAACCTTAGTTTGGCTCTATACTATATTATGAATATAACTTGTCTCATATTATTATGAGAGCAAATGCCTAAATATATAGAGGTACAGGAGAGATACAATACGCAAAGATCCCCTTATACAACGGGGAAATTACAAAAGAGATTATACTCCTAACACTGCTGTCGGTACCATGCAGACCGGGTACCCCCGCGCACAGGGAGAAAACCGCTAGGGACTCCACCTCTGCCTAAGAGGCCGAATCCGGGGCTGCCACGTCGTGGAGGGAAGGACCAGATCCTTCCTCTCCGTCGAGAGAGGCTCCCCAGCTGCCACGTGGCTGGCAGAACAGGACCCTCGCCTCCCCGTTGAGGTGGGCTCCGGAGCCGCCACGTGTCCAATCGGGACCTCACGGACAGGCCCGCGTCCTCGCAGGGAAAGGCACTGGAACTACCACATGGCCTTCAGCGCTGAGCCTCCACCCCTCCATAGGGGTGGGCTCCGGATGCACCACGTGGTCTGTTCCGTCATGTGCCCAACTTCCCACAGAGGCAGGCTCCAACGCAACCACGTGGCGGACGGCCAACACAGTGCGGTAGGAAGCTGCAGTAAAGGAACGCGTGCGCTGCTCAGACAGACAATAAGTACGCGCGCCTTCCCCAAGCAAGCTGAGTCGTGCATACGTAAGTCAAGACTCCAGTGTCCTGTCTTGTCCAAGTAGCCGATACAGACCAACACCGGAAGACAGACGAATGAGCCGCAAGGACAAGATGGACGGGACGTGCACGGCCATCATCACCAACTATATGTAGCCCTGGCGCACGACGCGGCGGGACGGCACATTGACGCCCCTGACAAGGGGGAGTAGATAGCAATTAATCCTAGATCTTGTATAGGATTTGACTCTCCCCGGGACCACCTGTCGAGTCCTGGGGCTCACCTTGTGACTGCAGAGTCCTTGAACTATAGAAGGACTCAGCAGACGACCTTCGCAAAGGACCAGAAAATTAGACCAAGGCTCATACACGCTCAAGTAAGGCAATACACAAACACTCACGTGGACGTAGGGTATTATGCTCCGGCGGCCCGAACCACGTAAATCCTCTGTGTTCATCATCCTGCTGCGTTCGATCTCCTTGGACTAGCCCTCATGAATCCAAAGAACCTCCGCGGGCTGCTCTCTAAGCAGGCCCGGAGGAAGTGTCGTTTACGACCTTCGACATTTGGCACGCTAGGTAGGGGGCTTTTCCCCCGTCAAGATCTCCACCGGCAGCAATGGTGAACGACCAATCCAACGTCGGTTCATCCAGGGCGCAGTCGCGGCGGCAGATAGTGGTGGAGGATTAGGCGTCATCCCGCTCTAGGGCAGGCTACCGCTCTAGGGCAGGAAGGTCAGGTCCTTCACGTCGCCCTGCAGTCACTTCGCCAGCTGCAGGCCGACATGCCACCCCGCAGCGTACTCCGGCCGTGACAGCAATCACGACGTCATCGGCTGCAAGCCCGGAGAGTGCGCTCACAGCAGCGCGCGCGCTACTCCACAACCCTCCTGCTGGGGATGCTCCTCAGGGAGCAGCTCAGCAGTGGATCAACGACGTCGACCACCTCGTCACCGCCGCACTCAAGGCGCCTCCACCGAGGGAGACACATGCCCAGCTGATGCATGTGTCATTGTCGCAAACGCCGACAATCGACCGGTGGACGACAGACTCGCGCTCGACCAGGATCTCAACAACAGATCTGAGAACCGGCTGCAGCGCTGCAGGGCTGGAGAGGACTACCGATTCACCATCGAGCGCCAGAGGGAGCGTCGGCGCAACCTCGAGGCAGATTACAGCGTGCCGGGCCCTGTGCCCCAGGCTCATGTTGTGCCTCCACCGCACCAGACGTACGTCGCGCCTCCACCGCACCAGGCGTACGTCGCGCCTCAACCACAGGCGTATGCAACACCGCCCCAGCATCAGGTGTACGCAGGCCCGCCTGTTCACCCGGGGTATGCGATGCCACCGCCGGCACCAGTCAGCCCCAGCCAAGAGTGTGCAGCGTTAGCGCCCCACCTCCGTTTCGTGGTCTGGCCACGAAAGTTCCGGCCGCACATGCCGGAGAAGTACGACGGGAGCGTCAACCCGAGCGAGTTCCCGCAGATCTACACCACTGCGATACTAGCCGCAGGAGGCGACGAGACCATTATGGCTAACTACTTCCCCGTCGTCCTGACTGGCCCAGCTCGGTCATGGCTCATGAACCTGCCCCAGGGGTCCATAACCTCCTGGGATGAGTTGTGCCGACAGTTCGTGGCTAACTTCGGCAGTTCCTACAAGCGCCCCGACACCGAGCTTGACCTCCACGCCGTTAGACAGCGCGTTGGAGAGTCGCTACGATCGTTCATCCAGTGGTTCTCCCAGGTACGGAACACCATCCCTCATGTTGCTAGCGCATCGGTTATTGTTGTGTTCAGACAAGGTGTGAGGGACAAGAATATGCTCGAAAAGCTAGCCACGCATGAGGTGCGTGATGTCTCCGAGCTGTTCTCCCTGGCAGACAGATGTGCTAGGGCAGCTGAGGGGCGCAACTGACACTCCCAACCATCCTCAGAAGCAAGGGAAGCCACCCCGATTGAGGAAGGAGCCTCTGCGAGGAGCAGCGGCAAGAAGAAGAAGAAGGGCAGTAGCAAGAACAGGCCAAAGCCCGGAGCCCAGGCAATGGTGGCTGCAGCACCCGGCGGAGCCCGAGCGCCGCGCCGAGACAAGCGCCCTAGGCAGTCGCCTGAGCCTGAGGAGCCTGACTTCAAGTGCCCGGTGCACCGTACAAATAGCCATAGTGCTAGCGAATGTCGGGAAGTGAAGAGGTTTGCGGAACGTTTTCGCGAACAGAAACAGAGGCAGCAGCGCCAGGAGGGCGCACCCCCTCGCCAGAGGGAGGGCAAGCAGAAGGCTGATCCTGAGAAGGAGGATGACAGTGAGATGGGGTTCCAGGAACCCCAACGGGCGGTTAAGGCCGTCTTCGGGGGTGGCGACTCCAACTCCAGCAGTGATAAGGAGCGCCACAAGACCCTCCATGTCATCTACGAGGGAGCCACAGACCCCACGTCTCGAAACGCGGTGAAAACTCTGCGATGGGCAGTGGCTACAGTGGCCCCCACCCCAAGTCCGGCTCCCCACCACAAGTGGATGAGCACGACGATCAGCTTCGACGCTTCTGACTGCCCGAAGAACATGGCAGGGGCAGGAGTGCTCCCGCTGCTGGTGTCCCCGACCATCGCCAACGTGAAGGTCTTTCACGTCTTGATAGATGGAGGGGCGAGCCTCAACCTCATCTCCACGGCGGCTTTCCAAAAGCTGCAGTTGCTGATGTCCCAGCTCACACCCTCGAGCACGTTCTCGGGTGTCGGACCTGGGCAAATCCTCCCGTACGGTAACATACACCTCCCGGTGACCTTCGGGACCCCCAAGAACTATCGTACAGAGGGCGTTTTATTCGACGTGGCAGACGTCGACCTCCCCTTCAATGCAATCATCGGGAGGCCAGCCCTCTACAGGTTCATGGTTGTAGCCCACTACGGCTACCTCGTCCTGAAGATGCCGACGCCTTCCGGTGTCCTCAGGATTAGAGGGGACCGCTCAACTGCAGTGTCAGCCTTGGAGCAGCTCCAAGCACTTGCAGCGGGGAGGGCTCCGGCCCCAGGAGGCTCGAAGGAGAGTCGGCCAAAGCAAGGCCCAGCGCAGCGAGACTCCACTACTGCACCCCGTGTGCAACCTGCCAACAACGACGACGTCCCCGTGAAGGTCGTCAGGATTGGCTCCGAGGCTGCCCAGACAACCCGTATCGCGGGGAACTTGGACAGCAAATAGGAATGCGGGCTCATCACCTTCCTCCGGGACAACGTCGATGTGTTTGCATGGCAACCATCACAAATGCCCGGGATCCCCAGGGAGGTGATTGAGCACCATCTGAAGATCTACCCCGACGCCCGACCGGTGCAGCAGAAGCCCAGGAAACAGTCCATCGAGCGGCAGAACTTCATCCGTGAAGAAATCAAGAAGCTGCTCGATGCTAGTTTCATCCGGGAGGTTCACCACCCACGGTGGTTGGCCAAACCTGTTGTCGTTCCCAAGGCTGGCAGGAAGCTCCAGATGTGCATCGACTACACCAACCTCAATAAGGCATGTCCAAAGGATCCATTCCCTCTTCCTAGGATAGATCAAATAGTAGACTCAACATCAGGCTGTGATCTTCTATGTTTCCTAGATGCGTATTCCGGTTTTCACCAAATACCTATGTCTAGGGAAGATGAGGAACACACTGCTTTCATAACAGTAGATGACCTATATTGTTATGTCTCCATGCCTTATGGTCTCAAGAATGCTCTCCCCACCTTTGTACGTGCAATGCATAAGACATTTGGGGACCTCATTAGAGATCTGGTAGATGTGTATGTCGACGACATCGTGGTAAAAATTAGGGACCGCACATCCCTATTAGACAACCTAGCCCGAGTCTTTAGCAAGCTGCGCACGACACACACGATGCTGATCCCCGACAAGTGTGTCTTTGGGGTCTCTGCAGGGAAGCTCCTTGGTTTCTTGGTATCGCACCGAGGGATCGAAGCTAACCCGGAGAAGATCAAGGCGATAGAGCTGATGCGGCTGCCGGCCCGCATCAAGGACGTGCAGAAGCTTGCAGGGTGTTTTGCAGCCCTCAGCCGGTTCATCTAAAGACTGGCTGAGCGAGCCCTGCCCTTCTTCAAGATTCTGCGGAAGTCAGGTGCCTTTGAGTGGACTGAGGAAGCTGAAGCGGCCTTCCAGGAGCTCAAGAAACACCTGAAGACGCTACCCATTATGGTGGCGCCAGAACCCGGCGAACCGCTCCTGTTGTACATCACCGCAACAACGGAAGTGATCAGCATGGTCTTGGTTGCAGAGCGGCTGGAGCTACTGCCGCAACAAGCACCAGAAGGAGCCCCAGAGGGGGAGGCCGAGCCTCAAGGCCCGAATCCAGAAGAGACCCCCCCCCCCCCCCCCCCCCCCCCCGCTGTGAGTTCCAGTGACCAAGTGCCTTACGGGTCCCAGCCCCCGGAGGCCCAGCTAGACCCTGGGAACCACATTCCCCAGGATGCAGACGCATTGCAAGGAGCCCCGGACCCCCTAGGGAGGGTTCGGACCTCCCAACGTCCAGTCTACTACGTTAGTGAGGTCCTCCATGAAGCAAAAACAAGATACTTGGAGGTACACAAACTGCTGTATGTAGTGCTCATAGCGTCGAGGAAGCTCTGGCATTACTTCCAGGCTCACAGGGTTTCAGTGGTCACCTCCTTCCCACTGAAGACCGTACTCCACAGCCCCAACTCGACTGGCGACATTGCCAAGTGGGCAGCGGAGCTGGCTGAGTTCGAGCTAGAGTTCTTACCTCGACATGCAGTCAAAAGCCAAGCACTGGCGGAATTCTTGGTCGAATGGACCCCATCGCCAAGCAACACGGGGGGGGGGGGGGGGGGGGGGGGGGGGGACAACAACGAAACGGTGCCCAAGGCTCCAGTTTTCACCGAGACCCCCCGGACGCTCTACTTCGACGACTCCTCGCGGAAGCAGGGGGCCGGGGCCGGGGTCCTGCTCCTCACCCCGACTGGGGAGCAGTTCAAGTACATGGTGCGCCTTGACTTCAAGGCGACAAACAACATGGCAGAGTATGAAGCCCTAATCTTTGGGCTAAATACTGCCCTGATTCTCAATGTCCGACAGCTTCTGGCTAAAGGTGATTCCCAACTGATCATCAAGCAAGCTAAAGGGGAGTGCAGCTGCAACGACCCTCAGTTAGCAGCATATCTGCTGCACATCCGGAAGCTAGAAAAGGACTTTGAAGTCTTGGACTTGTGCCATGTACCCCGAGCCGACAACTCAGTCACAGATGACCTGTCAACGAAGGCCTTCACAGGGGCCCCTGTGCCTCAAGGAGTCTTTGCAAGGACGTTACCGCGACCAACCACCCGGGCAGCCGAACCGGGCGAAGGGGGTGAGCCTAGCACCTCGAAGCTGGCAGTCCCGACGACCCTGCTACCATGGAGTCCGCCAAGGATCGTATGCGCCACCGGGGGCTCCGAGCTACCGGGCGCCCAAGATCTAGAGGCTCAAGCAAGTCCCGATGCATGGATCTCGGAGGTCTGGGACTACTTGAAAGACAATATCTTTCCCGAAGAACATGCCCTGGCAGAAAGGATTGTTCGCATGGCTAAAAGGTACACGTTGGTGGAAGGGGATCTCTACCGGCGTGGCGCCAATGACATCCTACTACGATGCATTACCCGGGAGGAGGGCTGCGACTTGCTCGTAGAGATCCATGGAGGCGAGTGTGGGAACCACGCGGTCTCCCGCACGCTGGTCGGTAAAGCCTTTCGGCATGGCTTTTACTGGCCGACAGCACTCCAGGATGCCGCCGAGATGGTAAAGAGATGCAAGGCGTGCCAGTTCCATGCCAAGCAGATCCACACACCAGCTCAGGCACTGCAGATGATCCCTCCCTCATGGCCATTCGCTGTATGGGGGTTGGACATCCTGGGACCCTTTCCTAGGGCCTTTGGATGATTCCGGCATCTCTACGTCGCCGTAGATAAGTTCACCAAGTGGCCGGAAGCTGCACCAGTTGTCACCATCAACAAGCAGTCAGCAGTAAAGTTCATCAAGTCGATCGTCTGCCGGTTTGGGGTCCCGAACAGAATCATCACTGATAACGGGACCCAGTTCACAAGTGCAGTGTTCTAGGAATACTGCGAGGACCTGGGGATCCAAGTCTGCTATGCATCCGTTGCTCATCCAGAGAGCAATGGACAGGTCGAGAGGGCCAATGCAGAGATCCTCAATGGCCTCAAGACTCGCACATTCTCACACCTTGAGAAGCATGGTGCAAATTGGGTGGATGAGCTTCCGTGTGTGCTGTGGGCTAGCCGGACATCAACCAGCCGGGCCACGGGGGAAACGCCTTTCTTCTTGGTGTACGGGGCAGAGGCCGTCCTCCCCCCCCCCCCCCCCAGAAATTACCATGGGCTCCCCCCATGCCCGGAGGTATGACGAAGCCGCGCAGGACCAGCTCCGGCGTGAAGACCTGGACCTCGTCGACGAGGGACGAGTGCGAGCGGCTCTCCGAAATGCACGGTACAGGCAGGCGCTCCGGCGCTACCATCAGAGGACCGTGCGGAGTAGGGAGCTAAAGGTAGACGACCTGGTGTTGCGCCGCATACTCTCCCGGGAAGGGTCTAACAAACTCTCCCCCAGCTGGGAGGGTCCCTTCCGGGTAACAGAGGTTTGCCGCCCAGGATGCGTCCGCCTGGCTACGGAGGATGGACAGTGATTACCCAACCCATGGAACATCGAGCACCTCCGTAAGTTCTACCCCTAGACTAGGGTTGGGGCAATGCTATTTCATTGTAAAAGTTACATATTGTCTCGAAACAGCACTTAGGATAGGGGGGTGGGGCTCCGAGTGCACATTCCGCTTAGCCTGGTCCAGAACCCTAAGTAGGTGCACTCGACTCCATCTGACACCCAGGCCGGGTTATTCCCCTTGTAAAGTCTGCTCCATCTTATGAGAAACTACAATGAAAGAATGTTGTCCCGCCTGGTATAGGGTTTGTCAATTCAGAAATTATCTTTAATTTTTATGATGTTGCTTTAAGCCCGCCATAGCTCGTGATCTATCATGAGTGCTGTCGTTTTTCCCATGCTTTAGCAATAGTGGGAGCCTTGCTGTCTGGATTGTAGGTGGGGTTGCTTTTTTGTACCTGCAATGCGCCTGGGGCCTCGGATGTTCCAATACTCGGGGGTCTGTGTCTCTAGATGGTCTCCCCCGGAAAAGGCTTACGTTGAGCGGGAGGTCCAGGGTCACAGCCTGCTTAGCCTGGTCCCGTACCCTAAGCCTGTGCGCTCTGCCTCCCGAGCGCTACAACTGAGTACTGGGGGCCAAATGGACCACCCTTGGGTAGTATGGACGACGAGTCCTAGGTGCAGAAGCACTAAATTACCCAAGCCCCACAAGTCAGCCTAGGATCGTAAGTCAAGCGACACTACAAAAAGAGCAGAGGTAAAGTGACCAGCGGACAGAATTACTTCTCTTTTTTGATCTATGTACAAGTCTTTGAGGAAGTTATTCCGGCAACCACCGTCAGAGTACCCACGAAGACAGTGGGCACTGCCGGGCTGAAGCTCCGGCGGCACCCCCAGGGGGCCCGCTGTCGACCTCTCGCTGAAGATGGCGGGCACCGCCGGCCTGAAGCTCCGGCGGCACCCCAAGGGGCCCCGCTGTCGACCTCCCACTGAAGATGGCGGGCACCGCCGGCCAGAAGCTCCGGCGGCACCCCCAGGGGGCCCGCTGTCGACCTCTCAATAAAGATGGTGGCCACCGCGGGACTGAAGCTCCGGCGGCACCCCTAGGAGGCCCGCGGTCGACATACCTGCATACTAAGCTACGGCAATGCTACCTACGCATCCTAGACTCCCCCTGCACCGGTCCGCCCTAAGCCCTAAGTGTATGACACGTGTGCCCATAACAACTGGCCACGTCTGTCAGGGGGCCATACTTTGGGGGACGGCAAGTCCTGGAAGCTAAGGAACAACAAGCAGCTAGAAGACATTACTGGAAATAAAAACAAGCTGAGTATAAAAGGCACCACAACAGATTTTTTATTACACAAATAAAAAGTTTGTCACCACAACCAACCACAAGACAAAAACAGAAAGACAAAAACTTAAACAGGCGCTCGGGGAGCCCTCAGCCGCTCCGCTGGAACCTTGAGGCGATGAGTGCCACCGCATCCGAAACATCAGACTTGGCGGCCTCTTCCCTCTCGGCGATGGGTCCCTCGAGGACCAGCTGCAGGGAGACGTTGGGGTACCAGCTCCGGTAGCAGGACAGGATGTGCGTCGCCACCTCCTTCACCAGCATCCATCCCTTGGCCTCCAGCTGGTTGTCGAGGATGGCCCCCAGCGAGCGCATCCTCGAGCTGGTGGAGTCAAGCGCCGGGAACACTTGACTCACCTCCTGCGCCGGTTCCCCCACGCTCGTCGGGCTGAAGCCGAGCGGCACCAGAGTCGAGTCGGCACCGTCAAGGAACTCCGAGACCTTCCGGGCCTCGGCAGAGCGCGCCGCCCGGAGCTCCTCCACCTCCTGCTGGGCCGCCGCCAGCGCCTGGGGGCCGCCGTCCAGGAACCGCTTCTCCTTGGCCGCCAGGGCCCTCTCGCGCTCGCCGACCCCCACCTCGCGGCGGTCCAAGTCACCCTCCTTGAGGGCGACGTTGAACTCGCGGTCCAGGAGGGCCTGGCGCTCAACGGACTGGGCCTGCTGCGCCTCAGCCATGGCGGCTTCCCGGCATTCCAACTCGGCGGCGCGGACTCTCGCCCCTTCCTGCTGGAGGATGAGCCCGCGGCAGGTCGCCTCCACTTCGGCCTGCTTCGCCACCAGCTCCTGCTCCCGTTCGGCTAGAGCAGCCTCCTGGAGGGACAGCAGGTGCTGAAGGTCCTCGCAGGCCTGGAGGCGGGAGCTAGCCTCAGTGTGGATGGCCTCGGCGTCTGCCTTCAGCTTCTGGGTGACGGCGTCCAGCTGGGCGATGAGGTTGCGCTCCTGCTCGAGGATCTTCATCTCCTCTCGAATGACCGCCTCCCGCTGGGCTGCTCGGCTCTTCGCCAGCCGGGTCCGGGCCTCCAGGGTCCTCGCCCATTCCCGGAGCTGGTCGTCCTCGTCCTCGAGCCGCCCTTTCTCCCGGGCAAGGGCCGCCTGGGCCTGCCGGAAGCCGGAGTAGGCCACGGCCATAACCTCGGACAGGGGGAGAGGCTCCACCGTAGTAGTGGGCCCCTGCCTCCCCACTTCCTCAATGTCGTCCTCCATTTGGAGGACCACTGGGGAGGCGGGGACCAGGGCCCCTCCGCGATGGCAGCACCCGGGGCGGTGGCGCCAGCCGAAGTAGCAGTGTCGGAGGGCGCGACAGAATCGGCCGGCACGGAGTAGCCGGTGGACGCGGAGTCGTTGGTAGGCGCGGCGGTGATCGTCGACGCGCGCGGCTGGGCTTCAGCAGTCGTTGTGGGGGTCTCGGGCACGGAGGCCCGAGGTACCCCGGTGGCAGCAGCCTGGTGCACCGGAGCAGGGCCCGAGGCAGCAGAAGATCCCCGCGAGCCGACTGGAGCGGCAGACCCCCCCAGCAGAAGTGCTCGCGGGTGGTGGAGTAGTTATGGTGGCGCTGAAATCAAGCAAACTCAGACCATAAGAAAATGACAGGGTAGGCACACTGCAAAGAACACCCAAGGTAAAATCTGAGCAAGCTTTACGGGGGACGCTGAAGTTCCACCGCTTCCCGAAAGGTTTGGGGGGGTTCGGACCCCCGAACCCGCGGCGGGGGCCCCTGAGTGTGTTGGGGGCCTTTGTGGTGGTGGTGTCGGCGGCACCCCCGAGGTCTGGCGCCCCTCTGAACGGAGAGGGAACGCTGGGGTCCCGTCGGCGTTGAGGAGCCTCCCCCTCTTGCGCGTGGAGGACTCGGGCGACAAAGTGGCGCCATCCGCGCCCCCTGGTGACGAGCGCGGCAGGGCTCTGGAGTCCTGACGAGGGGAAGAAGGGGCCGGCGGCATCGACCGGGCACGCTTCTTGGGGGACGGGTCCGACACCGGAACCGGCACCTTCCCCTTCCCCTTGTCGGCGGGGGCGATGACGCCACCCCATGGATGGTGCTGGGGCCCGCTCGAGGAGTCGTCGCTTGAAGAACCAACATCGCTTAAGGGATCCTCGCCTCCCTCAGCGTCGTCGGCAATGTTGACCCCCCGGAACGGGTCCCCGATCTGGCGCTGCGCTAGCCCGAACTCGTTGAGGGTCGGCATCGTCTTCAACAGCTGCCTCCTCAACTCAGAGTCCGAGCACAAGGGGCGGCAAGCCGACGGAAGAGTCAGTGCCTCAGGGGAGATGTCATCAGGGCAGACCCGGGTCAGCATGTCGAGCAGCTGCTGCTCGCCCAGGTTGGAGTCGGGGCCGGTCTCGAGCCAGGTGCAGTCCGACAGGTCGGTGAACATCGACGCTGGATGGGCGCGGTGCTGGAGTGGAGCTATGCGGCGGGACATGAAGTCCCTCAGCACCATGGTAGACGACTGCTCGTGGTCTGCTAGCATCTGGATCCTCTCCAGCACCGGGTTGAACGCCTCCTCCAGCTCTGGGCGCTCCTCCCAGAATGACCGCTCGGAGTAGGGGATTCCGGTGGGGAGGCACATCCGGTCGTGGGCCTCGACCTTGGCGATCATCCAATCATCACGCCACAGCTCCCACCGTGCAGAGTTGAAGGAAGCAATGTACCTCGTGGGGACCTTTGTCCGGCGCTGGAAGTAGTAGGCGCCGAGGTGCTCCTTCAAACTCCTGCCGGTGTCCCTTTGTACGAAAAAGTACCGGAAGAGCTTCACCGACGGCATCACCCCCACGAACATCTCGCAGAGGTGAGCGAAGACCGCCAGCATGGTGATCGAGTTCGGCGCGAGGTGGTGGAGTTGGAGGCCGAAGGTCTCCAGGAGCATGACCAGGAAGGTGGATGCTGGCGGGATGAAGCCGGCCAGCACGTACGATGAGAAGAGGACCATCTCCCCGGCGGAGAGGCTCAGTGGGAGCCTCCCGGGACGGAGCCACGACTCTCGCTCAGGAGTATGCCAGCCGAGAAGCCGGCGCATGGGGGCCAGGTCAGTGGACCTGGACAGCCTGGACTTGGGCAAGATGCTTGCCATGAGGGTTGAAGGAGGAGGCTCTGGACGGGGAGACTGGGAGCTAGAGCGCAAGAACTGGGCTTGAGGCACAAGCACGAGCGCAGGGATGCAAAGGCGGGAGAAAGGACCCTCAGGGGGAAAGTTCTCTTTTTATGCACCCCTGCAGGCCAACAGGCGCAAAAGTGTGGATCGCCACAACCTCGGTAGGAGAGTAATGATCCCGTGTAGGCAATGACATGAGGGCCCAGGTCGCTCGACAAAGAAGGCGAGCCGGGTGACTAGCTATGCGGGAGGTAACTCGGCGGTTTCCGAAAGGGCAAAAGCAGCGGAAGTGCAAGAGCCACCTTGGGAACCACCGCAGTTAAAGCACGATTGAAGGCAGGAGTCACGTCGCGCGGCACCTGTTTAGCACCTTCACTTACCAAAAGGGGACACGTCGCCTCAACGGCAGGGGCGTGTCGCCTAGGGAACTGCCTCGAAGTGGAATCGGAAGAGTTGCGTGGGAAGAAAAGAAAGAAGATCCCACCTGCGGTATCGACGACTCTCCCAAAGTGGGCTCGGGGGCCACTGTCGGTACCCTGCAGACCGGGTACCCCCGCGCACAGGGAGAAAACCGCTAGGGACTCCGCCTCTGCCTAAGAGGCCGAATCCGGGGCTGCCACGTTGTGGAGGGAAGGACCAGATCCTCCCTCTCCGTCGGGAGAGGCTCCCCAGCTGCCACGTGGCCGACAGAACTGGACCCTCGCCTCCCCGCTGAGGCGGGGTCTGGAGCCGCCACGTGGCCAATCGGGACCTCAGGGCCAGGCCCGCGTCCTCGCAGGGAAAGGCACCGGAACTACCACGTGGCCTACAGCGCTGAGCCTCCACCCCTCCATAGGGGTGGGCTCCGGATGCACCACGTGGCCTGTTCCGTCAAGTGCCCAACTTCCCACAGAGACAGGCTCCGGCGCAACCACGTGGCGGACGGCCAACACAGTGCGGTGGGAAGCCGCAGTAAAGGAACGCGTGCACTGCTAAGACAGACATTAAGTATGCGTGTCTTCCCCAGGCAAGCTGAGTCGCGCATGCGTAAGTCAAGACTCCAGTGTCCTGTCTTGTCCAAGCAGCCAGTACAGACCAACGCCTCAAGACGGACGAATGAGCCGTGAGGACAAGATGAACGGGACGTGCACGACCATCATCACCAACTATGTGTAGCTCTGGCGCACGACGCCGCGGGACGACGCATTGATGCCCCTGACAAGAGGGAGTAGATAGCAATTAATCCTAGATCTTGTATAGGATTTGGCTCTCCCCGGGACCACCTGTCGGGTCCTGGGGCTCACCTTGTGACTGCAGAGTCCTTGAACTATAAAAGGACTCGACAGACGACCTTCGCAAAGGACCGGAAAATTAGACCAAGGCTCATACACGCTCAAGCAAGGCAATACACAAACACTCCCGTGGACGTAGGGTATTACGCTCCGGCGGCCCGAACCACGTAAATCCTCTGTGTTCATCATCCTGCTGTGTTTGATCTCCTGAGACTAGCCCTCGTGAATCCAAAGAACCTCCGCGGGCTGCTCTCTAAGCAGGCCCGGGGGAAGTGTCGTTTACGACCTTCGACAACTGCATTCCTAGAAAACTGTACCACTCTCTTGGTGCCAAATTAATTGTCACTCTCGAATTCAAAAATAAACTTGAGAGTGACAAATGATTTGAGATAAAAGAAGTTGTTGTTGTTTTTTGAAAGGCCAATGGCTTTTAAATTATAAGTAGGAGTAAACCAGAATACATGAAGTTTCCGCACCAGTGGTGCAGGAAAATAGCAAAAGAAAACAAAGAAAGAAGGAGAAGGGGAGACAAGAAAACCAGAAAACAACAGAAGACCAATTACAATCTAGTGGGGTTGCTGGTTCCCTCCTGCAAGGAGGTGATATGTCTTGCACCTGCCATGCGTCAATTACCAATTTCCTCATGGATTTCGGCCACAAGGCCTTCCACATAAGTCTTCTTCTCTTGAAAAACTCTCCGGTTCCTTTCCCGCCACAACCCCTAAATGACTGCTATGATAATTGAGTTTAAGCCTTTCCTATGGTTTGAAGTCGGCAATTGCAGCAGCTGCTGAAAGGAGGAGCGCAGAGACCCAGTTGCTACTATCAAGGGGAGTTGGCTCCGTCCAGATAAAAGAAGTTGTTATTAGCAGGGAGCTGGTTTACTACACGCGTGTGTAGTGTTGAACAGAGAGGACCGAACGGCCGGTTGTTATAGCCGCCTATTTTGAATTCGATCGGTTTCTCTTCTGCTTCTTTGTGCAAGCAACAACACGAGTCTTGAATAATCAAGGCTCGGGTTGTTATAATAAAACGAATAATAATCAGAGCTAGCTTGTTGGGTTATAACTGAGAGCCTAGACTATGATAGAGAGTGGACGAGATCAATGTAATTGTGAGAGAAGTCAGAGAAGCCGACAACTCTGCCCCGTTATGCATGATGACCAAGTATCAATTAGCATTCCAATTGAACTGGTCATACTAGATGTCTTGTTTATATGTTCCCACGACATTTGCCACGATCGAGCCCACGACGTACGCGTTTACGTACCTGCCGCACCTACCACGATAATTGTGTCTATATATATGCACGCAAACCCAAATCGAAAGATCAACAAGCCAAGCATCCACAACGACCTTCTAGCTTTCTGCACCTCTACCACAAGCTAGCTTTTGACCGGGTAGCAGCTCTGCTCGATCGCCCTTTCCAGCTAAAAGGCAACAGTTGTCATGGCGAGAGCTCTTGCAGTTGCAGTCGTGACCTTCATGGCCGTGGCCGTGTTCGGCATGGCATCGGCGGCAACGTACAACGTCGGTGAGCCGAGCGGCTCCTGGGACCTGCAGACCAACTACGCCAACTGGGTCGCCTCCAAGAAGTTCTTCCCCGGTGATCAGATCGGTGGGTACCTGCACCACCAGCACCAGCTTCATATCTGTAGTGATTGATTGGCTTCCTCTCATTTCAATTGTCCCATGCATTATATGTGCATGCAGTGTTCAAGTACTCTCCTCAGGCCCACGACGTGCTGGAGGTGAACAAGGCGGCCTACGACTCGTGTTCCACCTCCAACGCCATCGCCACCCACACCACCGGCAACGACGTCATCAGCCTCGACCGCCCCGGCACGCGCTACTTCATCTGCGGATTCCCTACCCACTGCACCAACGGCATGAAGATCCAGGTCGACGTCGTGCCCGGCACCGCCTCTGTGGCTCCCGCCGGCGCTCCCAGAGCCTCTTCCCCGCCGCCGTCCACGCCTTCCGGAGGATCTTCTGCCGCTACCAAGACCACCGCCACCGGTTTCGGTCTCGTCGCTGTCATGCTCGCCGCTGGCCTTATGGCGTAGAATATCTCCTCTCTCTTTTGATATTTCTTCTGATACCAACTACGCACGTTCCATTTGTTATTAGTCACTAGACTACTTTGTGCTGCATAATTTTCTGAGATATGATGGTTATTTATTTATAATAATATTTTGAGTCAAACATGTGCCTACTTTATTGACTTCTTTTTATAAAACGGATTGAGAACGTTATTTCAATAAGAGGAATAGGTATTACTTGTACAAGACGACCAACGCCAGATAAGTTCCTTGACAAGCAAATGTGTATATGAAATTACTTAATTACATAATGAAAACAGTGACGAGTACTAGAAAAGACCCTAACATTAGTCAAGGAAGAACAAAAATGACCACACCTGATTGTTTCACGAACAAAACACGATGCGCGCGCCCATGAAGAACGCTAGCGGTAGGCTTGAACGAAGCAGCCATGAAAGACCCAGGATATTCTGCTCGATTGAGTCTTTGACAAGCTTAACTTCACCATATTCTCTCCAGTGCCGATGCAGCTCCAGCTAGTCGATTCATCGGTCCACTATCCCGCCGGTATCACGGAAAACGTTCCGATGATAATCTAGAAGTGTTTCATACTCATGAAATTTGTGGTGCTCGATATGGAAGTCGAGAAGGACACTCCACTCATTATTTGGTGCCCTTTTCTTAGCACCGCGGATGCCCACATCGATGTGGGAGCCAGAGAAATCCGCTTCCATATCAATGTAAGGAGGAGAAGTTTGACTTTCGCCCAAGGAATGAACAATGCTCCCTGATCAAAATTAAGTATGGTTCGAATGTCAAACACATCATGGAGGTTGAAGTTACACCACCTCAAGTGGACACTGATCGTTGCGTTTATAAGGAAATTGATTTATGAGAAGACTCCACTTTTTTCTCATGTCGATATTTCAAAAACATGGAGAAGCCAGGACCGTCTGAACAACTCAAGTCCACTAAACCTCCGGCGGCTTGTGCACGCCTCACGCCCCGGTCTGGCGAGCCGGCGGCCACGGGGACGTGACAGCGGAGCACGCCTCCATCGCACCTCCCCTTTAGGAAATCGCCCATCCCGCGCGAAGTAATAACCACCGTCTCGGGAGTGATGCCGACCGAGCGTGGGACCTCTTGATTCACTGTTTTACTCTACACATTAATTCCCCGTTCCTTTTGGAGGCGCCACTGGAGAGGCCCGCTACCTGTCGTGTCCGGTAATGTGCTATAGCGGGCTGTTTACATTACAGATTCCCAGTGTGAACAACATCGATGGATGGCCGTTGTATGGTCTCGGGCTTATCGAGTCATGGGTCGGTCAGAGTGTAACGGGCCCTAGAATGAAAACAATATGTATTCAAAATTTATCTGAAAGTTTCCGAACAAATATGGTGTTCTGACAATTTTGTCGGAAAACTGTCGTAGTTGTTTTCTTTCTGATTTCCGAATTGGAATTTCCAATACTCGGATCATTTCCGAACACATTTCTGACCAAAAAAGTAACCGGTTCGAAATATCTGGAAAACAACGTCGGATGATCCGAAAATTACTGTATCGTTTTCATCTCTGATCTTACTGTTCCGGCCATCACCTATTTCCTAGCTTAATTGGCACTATCTAGGACGAAGATGGTATCACATAGAGAAGAAAAAATAAAACCATTTGTTTCTTCACCATGTCCTTTGTATATAACAAAATTAATTAAGATCTTCTAAATGTAGGTGGATTTCAACATTCGTACCCTTTGAGAAGCAATGCCATTGAATACATCATGTGAGCGAGCCATGTCTACTACTCCCTCTATCCCAAATTGCTTGTCACTCTCTATTTCAAAAATAAAGTAAAGAGAGACAAGTAATTTGAGATGAAGGAAGTAGTTAATAAATTGAAGAGCTATAGGGGATGTGTATTTTTTGCAGACAATAAAAATCACGTTTTTACATCCAATATTTAGATTCTTGTTACAGGCTTGGATCAACCCTCAATCAATCCGTTTCAAAATAAATCACGCTGGTTAATTTAATTTTAAACTCTGACTAGTTCTATTTGTTTAAACACGGTGGAGTAAATAGTTAAATAAGTCAAGGCAACATGGGAAACAACTGAAACCATGTTCCCGAAGAAAACCTGCTGAGACAACGAGAAGATGAAAGCATTACAGAATTAGCCGATGCAAAGGACGACATGTTGCAGTATTAAATCACACTTGACTACTTAGTCGAGAGTGAGCAGGAATGCTTAAATTGGCATTACTACACAGCTCACGTAGCCTTGTATTTTTGCAGAGACAACACACAATGTGCTACTGTACGTACTACTGTAGTGAGTAGTAACACACGCACACGGACACACAGCGACGTGCCACCCGTTCTCTTGTGACTGTTGCCGCGGCACGACAAGCGCAATGAATTCAAAGGCAATGCAGAAACAAACGGACAAAGGAAATACTTCTCCGTATGTGTGAGGTGAGCCAAGGCCCCAGCCTGGTGTTTGTCTCCGTTCCCAACCACCTCCATCCAACGTGCGGCCGTGCCGTGCCATATCGAGCCGATGGAGCATGCCCCACCGGTCATCCGCGTCGGCGGGAGGGCGGCTCAGCTGCCCCCTCCGTCGGTGCTCCGGCACTGTTCGGCGGGCCTGGCATCCAGCGGGCCGCCGATGGTCGGGCACCCGTCGGCCGCGGAGGCGGACGGCAGTTCCATGCAGTTGTAGGACAGGCAAAGCGCCGCGGAGTCCGGCAGCGGCAGAGGCGGCGCCGGGAAGCCGGTCAGGAAGTTGTGCTGCGCGTAGAAGGTCGTCATGCGGCCGTCGAACACGCTGCGCGCCACCGCCGGAGGCACCTCGCCGGACATCCGGTTGTTGTTCACGTAGAGGCTCCCCGCCGCCGCCAGTGCCTCCGGGACCTGGCCCGAGATGCCGTTATGGCTCACGTCCACGACGGACCACGGCGCCGAGGCCGCCGCGACGACGGTGAGTGGCCCGGTGAAGTTGTTCCGGGAGAGGAGCAGCGACGACGCGCTCGGCAGCGCGAACACCTCAGGCGGGATGGTGCCCGAGAAGCTGTTCATGGACAAATCGAGGAATGCAAGGTCGGCCGGCGGGGACGAGCTGAAGACGCCGTCGAGGCTGCCCCGCATCTCGTTGGCAGCGACGGACAAGTACCGGAGTGTCTGCGGGAGCGGCGGGAGCGAGCCGGTGATGGCGTTCCGGCTGAGGTCGACGTGGAAGAGCTGCGAGCTGGAGAACTGAGCGGGAATCTCGCCGGAGAGGCCGCCGTTGTTGGCGAGGATGAGCACCTTGAGGCTCGGCGACGACGGCAGCAGCAGGCCGGCGGGGATGGCGCCCTCGAGGCGGTTGTTGCCGAGGTCGAGCGTGTGCAGATCCGGCAGGCCGGCGAGTGACTCCGGCACCGACCCGGTGATCCGGTTACCGGACAGCGACAGGAGGCGAAGGCGGCGGAGGCCGGAGCCAATGTCGGGCGGAATGGTCCCCTCGACTAGGCCCGGGTACAGGACGAGGTCCGTGAGCGCGGCGAGGCTGGCGAGAGAGGCCGGGAGCGTGCCCGCCAGGCCGAGGGAGTCGGCGAGGCCGGTGCCGAGCGTGAGCACGGACACGCGGAGGAGCGTCCCGTCGTCGTCGTCGCTGGGCGCGCACACGACGCCCGCGTACGCGCACGGGCTGCGCGCGTCGTCCCACGAGTCGAAGAAGCGGGAGCCCGGGAGGTCACGCAGCCCCGCGCGGACGTCCCTGAGCGCCGCCGCGTCGCGCTCGTGCAGCGTCGCCGACGACTGCGCCCGCGTGCCGAGCAGGAACACAAGGAGGTGGGCAAGGACGAGGAGGGGAGGAGGCAGCGCCATGTGCGGCGCCTCGGCCTCGGGGGAAGAGGACAAGCGAGTTCTGAGGCCGGTGATGTGTTGGGAACCGGGACGAGTGAAAGCGAGCTGAGTAGTTGATCCAAGTGAAGTGAGTGATGACACTGTGGATCCGCACCACTTGTGCAGCGCGCGAGACGAGAGGACAAACCAAAACCTGAGGACGAGATTAAGAAGAAGGAATAGAGAAGAGGTCATGGGCGCGCGGCAGCCGAGCCGGCAGAGCAGAGCAACACTTCTCTGCTTGCTGCTTTACCCCGCGGTCGGTTGGCGCACCGTGGCCAGGCTCGATAAAAAGCCTGACCGCTGATGTGATGGCCATGGCATGGATGGATCGGCAAGCGCGGTACGGCGGCATGAGTATGTCCGACGAGCGGCGTATGTATTCTTCTGGCTCTGTCATGATGGTGATGGCTTCTCCTGTGATGCTTGCGTATTTCCTAAGCACGATGTCCGTATTTGCTAAGCTTATTATGATGCCTTCGGTACGTCCGGTTATCGGTGGCGTGTCGTAGAGCCGACCGAGCCAGTGATGGTGTGACGGTACACGCGCCTCGCCAAACCCTGCGTCTGACATCCTAGGCTCCTCATCATCCGCACCAACTTTTACTAAAACATCCTCTATATTTTAAATTTGCTCGGGAGTACTACTATAAAGCTTACTCTATATACTCCCTCCGTCCCTATGAACTTGTCGCTTTGTAGTTCAAAAATGAACTACAAAGCGACAAGTTCATGAGGACGGAGGGAGTACATTTTCTCCACTCTCTCTAAATTGCAGTAGCTTTTACAACTTTTACAGATTGTGAAATTAAATCTAAAATTCGCTTCTACCAATAATCGAACTTGGGACGTCAATAGCTAGGTTTGGTTTAGTCTTACGGCACGTTAACTCACCTGCATGCACATTGCAAAGCTGATCTAAAAAAAAGACCCCACACTCTTCTCGTGTATTAACATTCTGCTAAGTGGAGCTGAACAGTTTCAGGTATCGCTGGTGATGGTGACAAAGGGTTGTGCTAGGCAATCCGATGAACAGTAAGAGGTTGTAGGTAATTTTGCCAAAATTACATTTGAAGGCACATTAGGTTTTTATTGCGGCAACTAGAACACAGGTAGCAGATAATTGGGAAACCATGTAGTAACAGGTTAGGTTCACTACTTGAACCTAAAAGTATCCGGTCAATGGAACATTCCCTTTAAGCATGCAGATCCAGTGATGGATTCCGAGCCTTTCTGCAGTCATCAATGGAACGCTTTTTGAGTTTCGATTTGATGAAGACCAAACAAACCACCCGCAGGGAGGACAGGACAGGAGGAGCCACCGAAAGCGTCGTCTGTTTCTCCTCTACGCAAAGACCCTGGTCGTGGTCGGCGGCATCATAATGTCGCTGTCTTCACCTAATGAAAAAAAGCCTGGTGATGGTGGCTTTTCTGCCGTATACCGGTAGTATTATTACTAAGTTGCTAGGTACGTACTCGCTTTGTAGTCTACTCTACTCATAGTACAGTAAAAGTGAGAACTTCCTGACTGCATGCCAATACAATGATCTGCCCGCTCCTCGCCGCTGCTGGCTCGCTGTTCCGCTGAGGGAGAACAGTGCTCAGATAATTTAAAACGCATGTGACGGGCGCAGGGCGCTGGAATGTAATTGTAGGCGTGCTCTGTCTGCCTGCGATCATCCTGCCGCTAAGGCTATCAAACATACTCTGTACTCTATTATTCCTTATTTATTCTTTTTTATATTCTTTCAAATTTTTAATATATTCATTTTGCATATCTACTCTCTAAGATGTGTCTTAATACGTCTAAAATCTCACATCTTTTACACTAAATCACTGCGAATGGTTTAACCACCAGAGATTGCGTCTTGGGAGCACGCTGTCTGCTGGTAGTCCGGGCGGTCGATTCGAACGATCGAAATCCCTGCTCTAAGCAGCTTTTCCAGGGTTCAACTGAAGAAGCCCAAAATGCAGTCCTTAGGCTACCGTGCACAGAAAATAATATTGCATGACTATCTTTCTGAAAAACAAATAAGTTCGGAGTAGCTTTCAGCTAAGTATGGTCTGAACTCTGAAAATAATTTTAGCTTGCTGAACTGACGAGCTGAACAGCACGCTTGCTGAAATGGCTGCGGTCATAATAGAATCGACCATGTGGCCATACATCATCACTAGTTACAACTTTCAGGGTTCACCATGCATTAAACAGACCAAAGAATATGTAACCGTTGTACTCTCCCAGGTCCCGACGGTAGTGAACTCTTTCCTATCTTTCTTCTTGCCATCCTAACTTTTATATGTACAGAGTTTACAAATCTTATGGTACAGAAATATAAACCCTAGCTACTTTACAAATTTCTGGACACCACTTATATCAATAAACTCATGTACTCCACTTGCCAGCAAAAACCTGTCATTAGGAAAGAAAATTGCATCTATGTTATATCGAATTGTATAACATGTACTCCCTCCGTCTCAAAAAACTTGTCGCTTTGTAGTTTAAAAATGAACTATAAAACGACAAGCTTTTTGCGACAGAGGAAAACCAAGTGATACTCTTCTGACAATTTGTGCCGGTTGGTTCAAAAAAAAGGACAGATGGATTTGATGACAATTGCGTACCGGTCAAGAAGGTCCCTTGCCATGGATTTGCAACCACCAGGAACATAGGATTGCATGTTCAGTGCTATACTGGGATTATGAACACTTTGACGAATGTGAACCAGGCCAACTGGTCTCTTGTTCTTGTCGTAATGTTTTGCTCTGCTTCCAGAGAGTAGTAACTATGAGAACTGACAAGTTCTTTGCAATGTTCACAATAACAATATACGGACAAGGGAGCTGGAGGCCTTCGAAAGCTATTCAGAATTTTCTGGGCAATACGGTATGCTTATTGGTGTACTTCATTGATTATCATGTGAGTAATTTATAAGACTTGTATGGGGTTTAACTGACAATGTAAATTAAATTCGTGAAGAAAATTGTTAAAATGGTGGCAATAAATGAGGCTATTTCAAAATTGTTTATCTGTCTGATCAAGTAAGGCTGCAAATAAATATAAGTTTAGTTTAGGTTAAATGGGGGACATATAGCTTAAAAAGTATGAGGTTTATTATAGTATATTTTGTTTTTTATATATATGTATAGGCAATATATCTGATGTAAATGATCTTTGTGGTGCTAACAACCTCAGATTTAAAATTCAAAGGCACAATTCAAAGACTTACCTGTACATGTACGCGTCAACATCAATTGGATGATCATTTGTGTCCACCAGGCATCCTTCTTCAACTGAGCAATCCCCACATTCATCAAGAACCCATCCGGGGAGTTTCTCCTCCTAATTCATGTGGGACACACAGGGAATTCATTAAAGATTGTATATATATTTGTGTGTCTGTATAAATATATATAAAGATGGAGCTTCAACTATGTGGAACATATGTATACTTTGCATATTAGAAACTACAACATTTCCTAATTAAAACGAACACGCCTGAATCAAGCGTACGCAGTAAAGATTACTATTCCATCAAACAACGTTTTAATCAGGATGGTCTGGCTTGATGTTTTACCTGGATGTATTCCTTGAAAGCCTCAACTGCTTGCACGCCCCTTTGCTTTGCATACTTGGGTTCGCCCAAGATGTTCATCCTCAACAACTCGGACTCAATGGGCTCCTCAAGATCCATAATGAGGCTCCCTACACCTCCCTCTAGTCCTGCCAATTTCATCCGGACCATCTCGATGATGATCTTCACCACCATGTATGCACCTTAATTTCACCATTAGAACGAATTACAAGATAATAAAGCAACGTACGGCAATAAGGTCGAATTGCTGCCATGACCTTGTTTGTAACGTACTACAACGTAGCGGTCGAAGAGAGAGAGAGAGAGTGAGTTCACATTCGTCACACACCATCATCGAGGAAGTAGTTCTCTTTGATGGCGCCATGGCCGGTGGTCTCCATCATGAGGTGCGTCTCTATGCCATCGGCGTTGAGCTGCACGCCCTTGTCGATGACGTTGCGGTAACCAACGCGGTAGAGGCAGTGGTGGCCGCCCCTCGAGGCAATGAACCGGGTGAGCCCCTCGCTGGCGCGCGCGTCGGTGACGATCGTGGTGCCCGGGTGCTCGTCCAGCACGATGGCGGACATGAGCGCGATGAGTCGGTCGCCGTTGATGGCCGCTCCCGTGCGATCCACCACGCCGCTACGGTCGACGTCGGTGTCGAAGACGACGCCGAGGTCGGCGCCCTGGGCCAGGACGGCGCTGCGCGTGGTGGACATGGCGGTGGCGTCCTCCGGGTTGGGCATGTGGTTGGGGAACTTGCCGTCGGGCTCCAGATGCAGGCTGCCCGTGGTGTCGGCACCCAGCTTCTCCAGGACGTCCCAGGCGAAGAAGCCACCGCAGCCGTTCCCGGCGTTCACGACGACCTTGAAGCCCCTCAGCGGGGCGTCGTAGTGCGTCGGGTGCGCGATGCAGCGCTTGATGATGTCACGGAGGTGCTGAGCGTAGGCGCTCATGAGGTCCACGCGCATCACGGCCACCACCGGTGGCGGCGTGCCCCTGCCTGCAACACGGCTACTAAGCCCCATCGTCTTCCGCCGGCCAACGTCGTACTTGTGCGCCGCACGGTCGCAGATCTTTTCCACGTCGCTGGAGGTAAGCCCGCCGCACTTGGTGAAGAACTTGAGGCCGTTGCGTGTGTAAGGCAGGTGTGACGCCGTCATCTGTACCAAATAGTACAAACTGAGCGCCGGGATGCGGAAGCCAACAAAGGCACGTGAACGGTGAACAGTTTCCGAGCGAGCGAGCGTTGTTACCATAATAGACGCATCATAGCCGAACCGTGGCAACACGGTGCTCATAAAGCACGCCGGCGTGGTGGCGAGCCCCATGTCGAACACGGAGCACCCCGCCCTCGCGAGCCCGGCGAACAGCGCCGCGCCTAGCCGCGCTCCCGACAGCCGCGGGTCGCGCCCTACGGACACTAGGAGCTCCTCGTCGTCGTCCCGCCGGCCGAGCTCCTCTCGCAGCCACTCCCCGAAGCTTTCGGCGATCACCTCCACTGCAAGCGGTGTCAGGTCTACGGCCCGCCCCTTTTCGCCTTCTAGCGCGACGCCTCGCACGTCCGGCCCGTTCTGCAGCCTCCGAACCACATCGCCCTCCTCGCCGGCCGGCCCCGAGACTCTGACGGGCGCCTCATCGACCCGACCGCCCGTCGTCGCCGCCGGCCGGAGACGGGACGCCATCGCCGTGGATTTCGTTGTTACCATCTGGCCGTGACTCTTACTCCTCCACACGAGGCTGCGTGTCGCGTGCTTGCATGGCTGTAGAGTGGCCGGCGAAGTGGTGACAGTGGCCATAGCTAGCGGTCAATGTGCTTCGAGAATGCCAATGTGCATGGAGGGGGCGGAGAAGATGATATACTGCTCAACTCGTTGGGCTGAGCTGCAAGAGAAATATCTCGTCGTGGATGTGAGAGAGTGTCACACCCGGTTTTATTAGAAATAAAACCAGCTGCAAAGTACATGTATGCCAGGATCAGTTTCACCATACATGTACGTCAAAAGTGATAAACAGTTCCATATCGCATGCAAACAACATTTATACCTTTAAAAGAGTTTTGAAGTAGCAGCGGAAGAGGAAAACTTTAGGGCAACCACAGGCAAGTTGACTGGCAGCAACGCGACCTATACACCGTCTTCACTTGTCACGGTCCTCATTAGATCTTCTCTTCACTGAGCAGCATATCAAAAATACAACAAAGCAAGTGTGAGTACCATCTCGTGGTACTCCGCAAGTGTGGGAAATAGATGACATGAAGGCCAATCAAAAAGGAAAGGCTGATAATGGTTTAAGCACTATGCATTAAACCTATCCTTAGCTTTCATTAGCACCTACATCTAGGTGTATATTCCCAATCATAATAGAATATTAATAATAATAATAATAATAATAATGAATCAATAACAACATCATTCCCAAATCATCGTCTCAACCATCATCCCAACCATCGTCTAATTATGAATTCGTCACCAAGCCGCTCTTGTCCGTGAGCACGGCTGTCATGACAGTTTCTCAATCTCTGCAGAGAATGTATCCTTTACCCACAAGCCGTGATTTCATCCCCTGTTGCCAGGTGGACTAATCAAACCTCCCTGCTGCCAGTGGTGATCAACCACATTTCACACTTCCGTAGGTGTGCGGCCAGGAGATCACTACGAGGTCTTTACAAAGGTACTCCCGACTAGTGCTAGCCCTCTAAGGTTTCCACCACTGGGGATTCTCGGAGTAACCCTCCGCCCCAGAGCCCCCTCTTGAGCCTTGCGGATCCAAGAGCAGATCACCCGCATCATTCCCCGCACCATCCAATTACTAGCATTTCATCGGGAGAAACCTAATTAATTGACCAAGCTGCCCCATCTCAGTCTCGTGGCGATACTGTATAGCTTAGTGGCTACTCCATAAACCGGTCCTTAGAATCCGGCAAGGTTCCAACCCCAATCCCGGGTCTCGTGCGTACTGCACCATACCATTCAACCAACCCGCCAGATTCCTATTTACTACACTTCATATTCCAACATCATAGTCATAATCATGATAATAAGTAATGAGTAACAAGTGTAGTTAAATGTATTCCCACCCAACTATTATGCATGGCTAAGCGTAAGGTAAATCCCGTTTATCACCCTTCCATGACCCATGCGACAAGGTAATAAGGATACAACAACAGGGCATGATATAGGATTCATATTAATTAGCATGCAACTAACTAAACCCTTAAAAAGGTGCAAGATGGTCAAGGACACTTGCCTTTGTATAAATAGCTGCTCAGTTCTTCTTCATTGAACTCTTGATCTTCACATCTTCATGTAGCTTCTTGATCGTAGAAATACGAGTGCGTATAAACTACCGTCAAAAGAGAAATAAAAACAATCAAGAACAATACACCATACAAGCAATACAAATATTATGATTGAAATATGTTATAATTATGATTAAAATTGGAGTTATGAGGGATTTATTATTTTTCATAGCTAAAGAAATGCATTTACTATTTATTTTCCATTTTTAATATTTAATTATAGGCTAAAATCATTTTTAATGAATTTCCCATAGACAAAATATATTTTATATACACTTTATAATTTTATTTCAACTTAAATGGTTTTATAAATAATTTTTCTATTTATTATCCATTTTTAGTAATTATTTATAGCTAAAAACATTTTTAATGAGTTTTCTATAGCCAAAATATATTTTATATGCATTTTATAAATTTATTTCAGCATAAAAGACTTTATAAATAATTTTCCTACTATTTTCACATTTATTTATTATTTTTATTATTTATTTATAACTAAAAGTATTTTTATTAAATTGTTCCATGATCAAAATATATTTTATATGCACCTACAATTTTATTTCATCCTAAAATGATTTATAACTAATTTTCCACTATTTTCTATATTTATTTTATCATTTATAAATATTCTCTATTCACTAAATACGCTTTTAGTCAATATTCAGCAATTAAGAATAACCTCAGGGGCTGGTTAATAAGTTTCCTACACTGTACATGGGCTAAAACAATAATTCTACAAATTTCCAGGGGCTAGATTGCTTATTTAAATGATTAAATCCAATTTCAGGGAGTCCAGGGGCTAGTTTGCTAAATTCAGGGGCTAGATTTGCATTTCAGTGAAGTCCAGGGGCTAGACCATAAGATTCTAGGGGCTAGACTGCAAAAGACGAAGGGGATGTGTGCTGATTTAATTTGGTCCATTGGATTTTATTTGAATGGCTGTGATTTAAAATGAGATGAAGGGGTATGATGTTTTAATCTGGGCCGTTGCCCTTGGATGGACGGCCAGGGGAGAGCCACGTCACCCTGGCCGTGGCTGGTGGCGGCGCCAGAGGGCCGGCGGCGGCGCCATGGCCGGAGGCCCGCCGGAGAACGCCGGAACGGCGCTCCGGTGGCCTAAACTCGAAGGGGTTTTGCCGAAAATGAAGAGGGAGGGATGGGGAATCTCACCAGGAGGTCGCACGCACGGAGAGGAGGCCGGAGACAGGCCCTCGGCGGCGAGGAGCGGCGGTCGAGCCTCGGCGATGTCGGGGAGGCGCCTGGGGTGGCGGGAATTTGGCGCGGGCATGCTCTTTAGGGGCGGCACAGTGCCGGGAAGTTCGACATCCCCTCGGTGGCGGCCGAAACGGCGAGGAAACGCGGAGCACCGAGCTCCAACGGTTGCAATGGCGACGGCTAGGGTTTCACGGTGAGAGGGAATGGGGAAAGACGGCCTTGATTAAATAGGATGAGGGGGGGGCGGTTGTGCCGGGTGGGGAGGGGGAGAGGGGCGCGGCACCGGGCCGGCAGTTGCCGCACGGCGCGCGCGGGGGGGGGAGTGGGGGCGCGGGTGAGCACGAGCAGGGAGGCGGCGGTTTGGGGAAGAAGCCCCTGACTGCTGGGCCCCGCGTGGCAGGGAGAGGAAGAGAGAGGGAGGAAGGAGGCGGCTGGGCTGAGCTGGGCCAAGCTCGGGGAAGAGGAGAGATGGGCCGCGGAATGGGGTTTTTGGCCCAAATGAGAGTTTTCTCTTTTCTTTTTCTTCTTCTTTTCTTTTCTTTTCTCTTTCTTTTTATTTATTTATCATTTAATTAGATTATGCACTTTTCTTCTAGCTCATAAAAATATGGGTGTTACAATTCTACCCCCCTTAAACGGAATCTCGCCCCGAGATTCTGGGTCTTGTAAAGTTTAGGACGGGATTTTTTTTTTTTTAACTAAATCAATTAATTACCAATTTCTTCTTTTGAAAATATTATTATACATCTTTCTTTCTATTTCAAATTTTGATCTCAAGTTATTTTGGGAGTTACAAAATATTACACAGATGTACAAATACAATGCAATAATTTAGTCTGAATTAATTTTAAGGAAAACTAACTTTCAATACTACGAAAGTTTGTACATTAAAGTTCTATTTCTTCTTCCTCTTCATGGTGTTTAGTTTCTCATCTTACTATCATTATTCTTCTTATTATTGTTTGAATGAAAGGTTCAAGGGCTTGAACGTTGGTTTATTTCATTTGAACTTAAAAGTCTTCTTTAGCAATTGAAAATTTGTTTTCCAACCAAAGCACCTCAATATATTAGTTCTGATTATTTAGCATTTGATACAACACATTAATTTTATTTTCCTTCATTTAGACTTTGTTTATTTATTTATTTGTTTATTTGCCTAGATTTATTTATTTCTTTCTTTATTATGTTGTGGCTATTAATTGAGTAAATTCGTTTATTATTATATAATTATTATTATTCTCTAGGTGTTATAATTTCATCCCACTTACAAGGAATCTTGCTGTCGAGATTTAAGGTTAGGTAAAGAATGAGATTAGGTTTTTACTCATCAATAAGTTATCATGATTATTGTTTTGATAATAATTTACTTCTTGTCTTATTTATAATGATCTTCTAACACTTTTATAAGTTTAGGAGTGCATACAGCTGAATGTATAAAAACATTTATTTTTGTCCTAAATTGATTTTAGAAAATTTTTATCACCACACACAAATGTATATCTTATTCTGTTATCATCATCATCATTATTATTATTATTATTATTATTTTATATGTAGACTTCATTATCAATGTATTCTAATTTTTAACAGAGTGTTATGAGCCCTGATTGAATTTTCTTTGTGATGCCTTAATTTCATTTGAATTCAAACTTATTCTTTAAAAGTTGAAATTTGCATTCTTCACAAATAGGCATTTACGATGAAATATGTTGTTTAGTTAAATTTAAAGTATTATTACACAACAACACACATATTTTTATGTACTTCTACATTCTTATTTTTCTTCTTATTATTATTATTTGAACTTGACTTAAATGTGCACTATGATTTTAATTTTAAAGTCTTCTATTTCAAATGCATTGTCATTATTACTATATTTATTATTATTATTTTCTTTTCCTTTTTGGTAATTATGAGGGTTAAGTGGGTCGGCTACCCCCCTTAAACAGACAAATGCTATAATTTTATTGTTGTTGTTATTATTAATCTCATGCAATGCATCAAGCAACGTGTTCTAATTCGTTGTGAGGAAGGCATGGACTTCACTTGCTAAGCAAAAAAGGGGACCTAAGCAAGTGATGTATGATAATCTTTAAGAGTCTTCTTCTTCCTTCGCATTGTCCTCATATGTCGATCTTCATGCTCCTGTCCGTCGATACGAATCTTCGTCTTCATGAGAAAGGTCAAAGGAGAATCTAAGAGGTCCATTCTAACTAAGCTTTGATACCACTTTGTCACACCCGGTTTTATTAGAAATAAAACCAGCTGCAAAGTACATGTATGCCAGGATCAGTTTCACCATACATGTACGTCAAAAGTGATAAACAGTTCCATATCGCATGCAAACAACATTTATACCTTTAAAAGAGTTTTGAAGTAGCAGCGGAAGAGGAAAACTTTAGGGCAACCACAGGCAAGTTGACTGGCAGCAACGCGACCTATACACCGTCTTCACTTGTCACGGTCCTCATTAGATCTTCTCTTCACTGAGCAGCATATCAAAAATACAACAAAGCAAGTGTGAGTACCATCTCGTGGTACTCCGCAAGTGTGGGAAATAGATGACATGAAGGCCAATCAAAAAGGAAAGGCTGATAATGGTTTAAGCACTATGCATTAAACCTATCCTTAGCTTTCATTAGCACCTACATCTAGGTGTATATTCCCAATCATAATAGAATATTAATAATAATAATAATAATAATGAATCAATAACAACATCATTCCCAAATCATCGTCTCAACCATCATCCCAACCATCGTCTAATTATGAATTCGTCACCAAGCCGCTCTTGTCCGTGAGCACGGCTATCATGACAGTTTCTCAATCTCTGCAGAGAATGTATCCTTTACCCACAAGCCGTGATTTCATCCCCTGTTGCCAGGTGGACTAATCAAACCTCCCTGCTGCCAGTGGTGATCAACCACATTTCACACTTCCGTAGGTGTGCGGCCAGGAGATCACTACGAGGTCTTTACAAAGGTACTCCCGACTAGTGCTAGCCCTCTAAGGTTTCCACCACTGGGGATTCTCGGAGTAACCCTCCGCCCCAGAGCCCCCTCTTGAGCCTTGCGGATCCAAGAGCAGATCACCCGCATCATTCCCCGCACCATCCAATTACTAGCATTTCATCGGGAGAAACCTAATTAATTGACCAAGCTGCCCCATCTCAGTCTCGTGGCGATACTGTATAGCTTAGTGGCTACTCCATAAACCGGTCCTTAGAATCCGGCAAGGTTCCAACCCCAATCCCGGGTCTCGTGCGTACTGCACCATACCATTCAACCAACCCGCCAGATTCCTATTTACTACACTTCATATTCCAACATCATAGTCATAATCATGATAATAAGTAATGAGTAACAAGTGTAGTTAAATGTATTCCCACCCAACTATTATGCATGGCTAAGCGTAAGGTAAATCCCGTTTATCACCCTTCCATGACCCATGCGACAAGGTAATAAGGATACAACAACAGGGCATGATATAGGATTCATATTAATTAGCATGCAACTAACTAAACCCTTAAAAAGGTGCAAGATGGTCAAGGACACTTGCCTTTGTATAAATAGCTGCTCAGTTCTTCTTCATTGAACTCTTGATCTTCACATCTTCATGTAGCTTCTTGATCGTAGAAATACGAGTGCGTATAAACTACCGTCAAAAGAGAAATAAAAACAATCAAGAACAATACACCATACAAGCAATACAAATATTATGATTGAAATATGTTATAATTATGATTAAAATTGGAGTTATGAGGGATTTATTATTTTTCATAGCTAAAGAAATGCATTTACTATTTATTTTCCATTTTTAATATTTAATTATAGGCTAAAATCATTTTTAATGAATTTCCCATAGACAAAATATATTTTATATACACTTTATAATTTTATTTCAACTTAAATGGTTTTATAAATAATTTTTCTATTTATTATCCATTTTTAGTAATTATTTATAGCTAAAAACATTTTTAATGAGTTTTCTATAGCCAAAATATATTTTATATGCATTTTATAAATTTATTTCAGCATAAAAGACTTTATAAATAATTTTCCTACTATTTTCACATTTATTTATTATTTTTATTATTTATTTATAACTAAAAGTATTTTTATTAAATTGTTCCATGATCAAAATATATTTTATATGCACCTACAATTTTATTTCATCCTAAAATGATTTATAACTAATTTTCCACTATTTTCTATATTTATTTTATCATTTATAAATATTCTCTATTCACTAAATACGCTTTTAGTCAATATTCAGCAATTAAGAATAACCTCAGGGGCTGGTTAATAAGTTTCCTACACTGTACATGGGCTAAAACAATAATTCTACAAATTTCCAGGGGCTAGATTGCTTATTTAAATGATTAAATCCAATTTCAGGGAGTCCAGGGGCTAGTTTGCTAAATTCAGGGGCTAGATTTGCATTTCAGTGAAGTCCAGGGGCTAGACCATAAGATTCTAGGGGCTAGACTGCAAAAGACGAAGGGGATGTGTGCTGATTTAATTTGGTCCATTGGATTTTATTTGAATGGCTGTGATTTAAAATGAGATGAAGGGGTATGATGTTTTAATCTGGGCCGTTGCCCTTGGATGGACGGCCAGGGGAGAGCCACGTCACCCTGGCCGTGGCTGGTGGCGGCGCCAGAGGGCCGGCGGCGGCGCCATGGCCGGAGGCCCGCCGGAGAACGCCGGAACGGCGCTCCGGTGGCCTAAACTCGAAGGGGTTTTGCCGAAAATGAAGAGGGAGGGATGGGGAATCTCACCAGGAGGTCGCACGCACGGAGAGGAGGCCGGAGACAGGCCCTCGGCGGCGAGGAGCGGCGGTCGAGCCTCGGCGATGTCGGGGAGGCGCCTGGGGTGGCGGGAATTTGGCGCGGGCATGCTCTTTAGGGGCGGCACAGTGCCGGGAAGTTCGACATCCCCTCGGTGGCGGCCGAAACGGCGAGGAAACGCGGAGCACCGAGCTCCAACGGTTGCAATGGCGACGGCTAGGGTTTCACGGTGAGAGGGAATGGGGAAAGACGGCCTTGATTAAATAGGATGAGGGGGGGGGGGCGGTTGTGCCGGGTGGGGAGGGGGAGAGGGGCGCGGCACCGGGCCGGCAGTTGCCGCACGGCGCGCGCGGGGGGGGGGAGTGGGGGCGCGGGTGAGCACGAGCAGGGAGGCGGCGGTTTGGGGAAGAAGCCCCTGACTGCTGGGCCCCGCGTGGCAGGGAGAGGAAGAGAGAGGGAGGAAGGAGGCGGCTGGGCTGAGCTGGGCCAAGCTCGGGGAAGAGGAGAGATGGGCCGCGGAATGGGGTTTTTGGCCCAAATGAGAGTTTTCTCTTTTCTTTTTCTTCTTCTTTTCTTTTCTTTTCTCTTTCTTTTTATTTATTTATCATTTAATTAGATTATGCACTTTTCTTCTAGCTCATAAAAATATGGGTGTTACAGAGAGATGCATGTCAGCAGGTTGAGCCGGAGGCGGGGTCACCGGCCGGTTGGATATTTTTCGTCGGGGCGCACACTGGTTGCTTCCTCGACTGACTGATAGAGCATGTGAGGTGGAGACGACGCTGCCGTAACAGTTTCTGTGGTGCTGCGCAGCTGAGAGTTAGAATCGATCGATCGGCAAGAGCCAACGGGCTACGGGCGGGTAGGCTGAAAGGGACCGTACGAATATACTTCCCTGGCGCATTGCACGTACGCTTTCTTTGGTGATCGAGAAATAATAAGGCCATGTTAACCTCTAGAGCTAATAGTTAGCTACTAAAAATTAGCTATAGAGGTTCCAAACAATTTAGCTAATAACACAGCTAATTATTAGCTAACCCCATTAGCTGCTCCAAACCAGCTAATTTCAGCTAATTATTGACTAAAGTCCATTTTACCCTTGCCCTCTCTCATCCCTCCCTCTCCTTGAGGGGTACTACAGTCAATTAGTGTATAAAAACAAAATTAGTTCTAGAGGTTCCAAACAGGCTCCAATTAATAATTAGCTAGTTAATAATTAGTTGGTACAAGCCAACTAATAGATTATTAGCTAGCTAACAATTATCCTTAGTAGTTCCAAACAGGGCCTAAGAGAAGCGATTGCTGGATTTCCTGTAACCGTTCTGAGAAGCAGCTGTCTGAAAAAGTAGCTATAAATACAAGTTAGGTGTTTGATAGTCTGCAGTTATAAATACAAGTTAGGTGTTTGGCAATCTGCTTCAAAATATGTTGCTTAAGTGTTGCAGAGTGTGAAATGTCTGAATTGCTCATGTTGATATTATGATGTTTATATTTATTAATTCTGAGTTAATTTTTATGTTATATTTTTTATTTTTCAGGTAGTTCAAATATAATATAAATCTTTAAAATCATAAATAAAGTTTCTTGCTATATTTTATCTGTCGCGTAATAATAATTATTTAATATTCATATACGTTGTCGGTATCCTGTGTACCGTATACCCCTTGGGACTGCAAAAAGACCAAAGGAACTTCACCTGTCTGAGTTGAAGACCTCCGAAGGCCTCACGTGTCATATGGGACCGGACCTGCCTCCCTTCTTTGGTTAGTCTCCGGTGCTGCCACGTGTATACTGCAACCGGAGCTACGTCCCACATATGGAAAAGCTCCGGGCTAAATATCTGCGCAGCACCCCCGGACCTAATAACCGATAGTGGAAAGCTCCGGTACCAACAAGTGTACAACTGCACCGGACCTACCCGTCCCAGACGGTAAGCTCCAAAGCTGCCACATGTCCGACCGCCGGACCTTCAGCCTCAACAATCAGACTAGTAGACCCCCAACGACTCGGACCTTCAAGAGGCAACTAAAGACTTCAAGATCCTATTAAGTGTTATTAATATCATCTTAATGACACATGATCGTAGGGCACTTAATACCAGTAATGGCACTGTCAAGACGCGTTCCACACTATTAAGGGTAATTAAGTTCATTAATTATGTATTAAGCATCTGTAACCGCCAGGGCTACATGTCGGACCAGGCTAACAATGTAACGATCAGTCCTTGTATTATAAAAGGACTGGTCGACGATACACAAGGAGATTCTCCTAACTTCTTCCAGACTCAGCTCTGACACACGCTCACAAGTACTCAAACGCTCAATACAATAACTACACACCCCATGAAGTAGGGTATTACGCTTAGACGACCCGAACCATGTAAATACTCGTGTCAACTTGCCATCGTGTTCTGAATCTCTGGTCGCCCAGTACCGAACTACGAACTTCACGGGCTACCAACAGTAGTACCGGCAGAACTCCATCTCAATCTCGCTGAGTGGGAAGCGCGACTGAAGAAGGAATCTGCAGAATGCTTCGGGAAAGGAAAGGGTTCTGACAGAGGCGGGCATGGTCTAGGCGACCGAGGATGTGGCAAAGGCTGAGGCTGGCTGTCGCGGCGAGGCGTCATCCTAGGGTGGAGGTGCCAACACGCGCAGCAAGTCGCGTGACAAGAGCCATATCAAGTGCTTCAACTGTGACAACTACGGTCACTACACAAATGAGTGCAAGGCGCCGAAGGAGGGGATGAATTTAGCCAAGGAAGAGGAAGCAGAGTCTGCCCTATTACTCGCGGTGACAGAGGAAGTGTTGCCAGTCAAGGTTTCTGCCCACTCCATATGGGCCAGTCCTAAAGAAGCAGAGACCAATGCAGAACTACATTTCTCAGCTGGAGATATAACCACTGATTATATGTGGTACTTGGACAACGGGGCTAGCAATCATATGACGGGGGACAGATCAAAGTTCCAAGAACTTGATGAAGCAGTGACAAGGCTGATAAGGTTCGGGGATAGCTCAACTGTGGAGATTAGAGAAAAAGGCTTGATTCTGTTTTCATGCGGAAATGGAGACCTGGCTGCTGCAGGAGGTCTATTTCATCCCAAGATTGTTCAACAACCTGGTGAGCCTTGGGCAGCTCACTGAAGTAGGTCACAAGGTAGTGATGAACAATGATGAACTTGAAGTGTTCAAGAAAAAAATCCCTACGGCTGATCATGAAGGTGAAGCGGTCACCAAATCGTCTCTACCGGCTCATGTTGCAGCAGGCAGAGTCAACCTGTTTATTGACAAGCCTAGTTGATCCGGCGTGGCTCTGGCATTGCCCGCCTGGATCACGTTAATTTTCAAGCCCTGAGGATGCTTGCAGAGAAGTAGATGGCAGCAGGAGTTCCACTAATCGAGCATCCAGATCAGCTTTGCCACAGGTGTCTAGTGGCAAAACAAACAAGGAATCCATTTCCATCAACGGCGCAGTACAGGGCTGAGGCAACACTGGAGTTGCTGCACACGGATCTATGTGGTCCGATCACTCCATCGACCATTGGCGGTAATAAGTATTTCATGCTTATAGTCGATGATTACTCCCGTTGGATGTGGATTTACTTTCTCAAGACAAAAGACCAGGCATGTTCAATCTTCGAAAGGTTCAAAGCCCAAGTTGAGAACTCCACTGATCGGTGGATCAAAACACTCAGGACTGACCGTGGCGGCAAATTTCTGTCGACAAGATTTACCCAAGTGTGTGAGCTTGCAGGGATCCAGAGGCATCTAACCGCCTCTACACACCACAACAGAATAGTGTGGTGGAACAAAGAAATCACACGGTCATGGCAATGGCAAGATCCCTGCTCAAGAGCATGAGTGTGCCGATGAGATTCGGGGGGGGGGGGGGGGAACTGTAATACCCCCAGCCACTACGGGTCTGACGGTCGTTACTCCTGTCAACTCTATAGGATCACAGACTAGCCCCACAGACCAACACTAGTCTTTTCTGCGCACTTTGTCCTCACTCGTGCGCACCCAGTAAAACTTCCCGGTCGGTCACCCATCCACAAATTGCTCTGAGCTAAGCACACTTAACCTTAGAATTCTTTGCAGGTGAGCTTCCGGAAAAGAAGGTATACTTTGGTGGTATGAGTATTCTATCAATCCTATTAAGCCTTGGGCCAGGATATCACAATCCACCCCCCTTAGAAGACCGACGTCCTCGTCGGTCAACTCCTAAGACAGGATCGTCCCCTCTTAGCCACGTCCATACATTCAGTACTGGCACACGCACCATACCGTGTCCCTCCTTGAGGACCCACGCGTCATGCATACGTACCCACGTCCCTAACCTGTACGCACCCGTGAAACCGTGAGGGGCGGCTCTGATACCATTCGGTAACACCCCAGCCACTACGGGCCTGGCGGTCGTTACTCCTGGCAGCTCTATAGGATCACAGACTAGCCCCACAGACCAACACTAGTCTTTTTTGCGCACTTTGTCCTAAATCGTGCGCACCCGGTAAAACTTCCCGGTCGGTCACCGGTGAGCTTCCGGAAAAGAAGGTATACCTTGGTGGTATGAGTATTCTATCAATCCTATTAAGCCTTGGGCCAGGATATCACAGGGAGGCGGTTCGACATGCGGTGTACTTGTTGAACCGACTGCTGACAAAGTCCATGGGACACTACACCCCATTTGAAGCCTGGAACGGGAGGAAGCTGCACATTGCCCATGTGCGCGTGTTCTGGTGCATGGCGCATGTCAAGGCCGTAGCACCACACTTGAAGAATCTTGATGACCGAAGTCAGAAAATGGTGTACTTCAGCGTTGAAGAAGGGTGCATGGCTCATCGTCAGTTCGACCCACGTCGCAACAAACTGGTGGTATGTCGCGATGTAATTTTTGAGGAGAATCTTGAGTGGGAGTGGAGTGCAGGGGAAGATGAACTTGCTGATTTTTGTGGTTGAAGTGGAGTTCAGTGGTGGGCATGTGGTGCCCCCTGTTGCACCAGCAGAGGGCCAAGTACCAGAAGATGTACAAGTTGACCCACCAGCCTCACCTGAAAGTTCAACAGTTTCTCCATTAACACCACCAGTGACAGGTCACAACAGCCCTCAAGTTTCTTCACCCGATTCCCTGCCGACAACAAGAGCATCAAGTGTAGCAGCAGTCACACCAGTGTCAAGTAGAGGAGCACATATTGAAATTCCTGTAAATATTCAGTCAGCAAGTGAAGCATCTTCTTCCAACACTGAAGGGACTTTCAATGGACCTGTGAGGTACAAGCCACTTTCATATGTTTTTGAAAGAGCACCAGTGGTAGAACTGACTTATGGGGAGTCTGAAGATGAAGTTTTGCTAGTTGAAACTGAAGAGCCTGCTAGATACAGTGATGCAACAGGTCATTCGGAGTGGGAAGAACCTATGACGAAGGAAATTGAGTCTATTGAGAAGAACTCAACCTGGACCCTAACTGAACTACCACTTGGCCACAAACCCATAAGTGTAAAATGGGTTTACAAGGTGGAGAGAGACTCAACGGGAGAAGTGATCAAACACAAAGCTAGGCTTGTAGCTAAAGGGTATGTTCAGAGGCAAGGACTGGATTATGAAGAGGTATATGCGCCTGTTGCAAGACTTGATACTGTCAGAGTATTTCTAGCTCTTGTTGCATATCAAGGATGGGAGGTCCACCACCTCGATGTAAAGTCTGCATTTCTTCATGGGGAGCTAGATGAAGAAGTGTATATCAGTCAATCTGAAAGGTTCACAAAAAAGAACAGAGAGCATATGGTGCTGAAATTGAAAAAGGCCCTATATGGCTTGAAGCAAGCACCAAGACCCTGGAACCAAAAACTGGACAGAAGTCTGAAGAATCTCGGTTTCAGCAGATGTGTGCAAGAACAGGCTGTGTAAGAGGGGAAGGTCAGTCAGTCATCCTCATTGGTGTTTATGTTGATGATCTCATTGTGACAGGAGCAAGACTTGAGATGATAGAAGAGTTCAAGAACCAAATGATGCCACAATTTGAGATGACAAACCTCGGCAAGCTCAGTCTTTGTCTAAGCATAGAGGTGGACCAGCAAAGTGATGGAATCTCTATCAAACAGAGCTTGTACACAAGGAAGGTGTTGGAACAATTTGGTATAGCTGGGTGCGAACCAGTGAAGACATCAATGGAACACAAAGTGAAGTTGCACAAAGACTCTGAAGGCGAAGCTGTAGAGTAGATCCTACTGAATCCTGGAATGATTTATCAATAAATCTATAATAGGTGGTCTTTTGTGTTGTCTTTTAGTAATATCCTAATTCCTTAATTTGTGGAAAAAAGAACAAAATATTTGGGAGTTGCTGCATCATGATTACGACTCATCTGCGTCATATGTAGAGTGTTGTTTCCTTAAACAATTAGCTATTTGTCTCGTCTTCTCCCTCTTTTTTTCCACACCATAGAAAAATGTATATAGAATAGCATGAGACGACGGATAAGACCATATATATGTAGCATTATACCTGTCGTCCTTAACCCTCGAGGAATTTAAACCCGATTCCGCTACCGTTATCTGTCTTACACACAAAGTCCCAGAATTACCCTAGCTAATATATGTCCTTGGAGAAAAATACAAGAAAACATAACACAATATATGCTGTTTCACCCTTTCTTCTCTTGGCAAAAAGATCTTCGTCCAAATCAAAAGAACCTGTTCTCATTGCTCTGAACTCCACAGGTCACCACTTTGTTCGATCTGATCTTGCGTATGTACCACACGAGCCCCCCAACGCCAATGGCTGCAGAGACCGAGAAGACGACACTTGCTGCAAGAGGAATGAATGTTCATAGTCATACATGCAAGGATCCTACTTAATTTTTTGAAGTCTTTTTTCTTTTGAAGTTAGGACCCTACTAATTTTAGGAAAATGGAAGGGTGAGGAAATTGGGAGAGGGGGCGCGCGCATGGTTTTTACCAGCAATGACTCCTGCTGAATTCCTCGAGCCGCGGCCACCTGCGCGTGAAACGGAAACAGATCAGTATTGTTTTGCGAAAAAAGTAGAGCAAATGGCTCATCACAGAATTGGAGGAACATGTAGGTAATTCACAAAGTTTGAAGGGACGGGATAGATTGGCGGTGAGCGAGATCAGCAAGCACTACCTGCACAGTCCGTGGTGGAGTTGCGTCCATCGTCGCAGATGCAGACGAAGCCCCTGGTGGCCGGATCGAAGCCGCAAGTGCCCCCGTCGCCGTTGCGCTTGTCCTGGCACTGCAGGCACCGCGTGGTCACGGGGATCTCGAAGTCCACCCGCACCCCGTACTCCGGCACCTGGTCGTACGGCGGGAACTTGTCGTCCCCGACGGCGGCGCGCCAGTACACGCTGGTGTACGCCTCGCAGTGCCGTAGCATCACCCGCAGGGACTCCGCCGCGCGGGGCCTGTACGAGCAGCAGCTCATGTTTCCTTCCAGCGCGCCGCCGTGGCAGCCCCCCGGCAGGTTCCGGCAAAGGTACCCGGCGCTGTCGCACGCCGAGTCGCACCGGCGGTCCTGGTACCGGTCGCAGCTGGCCGGCCGCGGCGCCACGATTACGCGCTCCTCGTCGCAGTCGAAGAAGAGGTACTCGTTCTTGCTCGGGGACAGCGAGAAGCGGGTGCTGGTGTCCAGGCTGAAGGGCGCGGCGCCCACGGAGGTGAAGGGCCGGTCGCACGTCCACATGGACGGGTCCCTCACCACGAGATGCGGGTCCGAGTAGTCCGCGCCGGCCACCGGGTACGTGCCCGACGGCGTGCGGAGGCGGAGCGTCGACGCGTTGTTGTCTGCCGCCGCGCAGGTCAGCATGTTGCGGTAGTACGGGCTGCCGCACCCGTCGTCGATGCCCAGCGGGTACCGAACCGGGATGTTCCCGCAGCTGTCGCGGCAGATCCCCGCCGCGGCGGCGGCCGCCCCCGCCACGACGATTGTTACGATGATCGCTGCTGCTAAGACACTGCTGACATGGTGATGGATCTTCTCCATTTGGTCAGTGCGGCATGCGCGCCAAGCGTACGTAGTGACTAGAGTGAGCGAGAGCTTACTTGCTGCTCTGGCTTTTGCTTTGCCTGCTGTGTGTTTGAGTACTGGAGCAGTCAAGAATCAAATATAGAGCGAGCCCCAGACAGCTTGCTTAAGAAATTAAGGTTAGGCTGCTGCCTGAGCTTTATTTGCACCTTTGCTTTGGAGCTTTGAGCCTTTAAGCTTTTGCTTTGCTTGGATTATTGTTTGGTTTAAAACACGTTAGGCTATCTTACTCGTTTTTTTCCTCTAAACACATACTCCCTCCGTTTTGAAATAATTGTCACCGGTTAGTTTAAAAATGAACTAACCGGTGAGAATTATTTTGAAACGGAGTGAGTATTTTATACTCTACACTTTCAGATTTCTTTCCGTACATTCACTCTGTGCATCTAATCTACACTTTTAATGTGTCGTCTATAGTTCAACACTTTTCACAGTACACCATTGTGAATGGTCTTTTATTCTCGAACCTCAGGAGCTAATTCACAATCCCGCGCCTTTGGCAATTTGGTTGGCTGCGCAACAATGAAGCAAGGTATACCCGGAAAACATTCCAAGTGATACTGTTTTCCAGTTGTTGACAAACGGTAACACTTACTCTTTCTTTTTCTTTTCTTTTTGAGTACGGTTTATTCTGTTTCTTTTGAAAATTGTATGTGACCTGCCACCGCTGCAAAAATCCTTATCACTATATGATTCTTGCATCACTGTTTCGAGATCAGTCTTTACTTTTTAGGCCGAGTTTGAAGCCCTGTAATAATATACCCCTGTAAATCGTTTCCACCTGTAAATTTTTGTGAACAAGAAACCACACGAATGCATTGTATATTATACACCTGGAAATTGGTGTTGGGGTAAAGAGCAGTATAGACTAGACTTCATATATTGGTATTCCGCTCGCATCATGTTGTCCTCTCACATTTTTGTAGTTACGCCTCAGATTCGGCACCACGAGTTTCTCGTAGAGTATACCTAAGATTTGGCAACCGCATGTTTCTATGTAGAGTATTTGTATTTAATATTATTATATTCAGCGCAAAATTCTCACGATGAATTAAACTCAGGACTTGAGGAGTGATATTTAGAGTACTTAACCACTAGACTAAGCTCACTTTCACATTTTTCGGACAACTCGTGAGATATAACGAGCTAACTCACAAGATCAGTTTTTTTTTAAAAAAAACAAAGGTAGGAGCTCTGCCTTTTTTATTAAGTAGGAGAAGAAGTTCACAACTTAACATATAATTAGGATTACAGGTACCAGGTATTAACTTAGCTTACAAATGCTACATGGCATCCACAAGCTGTAGCTTTCAATGATATATAATCTTTAATCATTTTCGCTATTTTCCACCGGTTGTTTCGCCTTATTCATGAATGTTCTTCTATTACACTAGTTCCATAAGTAGCATGTCATATACATACGGATTGTCGTCTTCCTACTTTTTTCCTCCTTCGACGTGTGTTGCATTTGGGAGTCCACCATTGTCGGGCTGAGGAGAGGCTCAGGTGTGTTCTATGCACTATAGGAAACTCGCGACCTTACGTCGGCCAAAATAAATTACGTGGACCGACCGATGTTAGTAAATAAACTTACATCGGTCACGGTCCCGGTGGATGTAAGTGAGACGACCGATGTCATTCAACGCACTACTTACGTCGGTCGAGGCTTAGGTCGACGTAAGTTAGTAGGCCAACGACATTTAACGCACTACACACGTCGGCTCAATCCTAGGCCAACGTAAGTTATACGGTCAACATACTTAAGCGCTTTAACCCTAACCCGCACGGTCCTTACGCGGCCCATTCCACGCGCCCGCCTTGTTTCCACCTGACGCCCCCACTTTTGTCCTCCTTCCGCCGCCACGTCGCCTCACCGCACGAGCTCCACCGCTCCCACCTCGCCGCCGCGCTGCGCCACCTAAGCGCAACCGCCCCACCTCGCCCGAGAACCGCCGCACCACCTCGCTCGAGCGCCGCCGCCCACCTCGCCCGAGCGCCGCCGCCCCCGAGCGCCACCGTCCCACCTCGCCCGAGCGTCACTAATCTGAAGTCACACAGAACAATTTGTTTCGGCCCAATTCGGACTAGCTGGGACAAATGAACTAGTCTGACCATTATGGCGGACAAGTCCGACCATCTGGGACTTAGTCTTAGAAGACAACTGTCTTTCTCACAACGGACTAGCCTGTCCCCACATCGTACTAGGTTGAACTCACACAGAAGCTTCTCTCTCCTGTATGAAAAGGGATAAGTCTGTAAGGGCGGTCTAGTCCGACCCCAAGGGCGAACTAGTCCGGCTCTTCGGAACTTGGCCTCAGAAAGGCTAAGACACACTCATCACGAACTAGTTCTTCTTTAAATAGACAAGTTTGAACTCACACAAAACACTTTGGTTTGTCTAACATCAAAATAGTCAGGTGCGACCGTACTAGTCCGGTCCCCAAGCCCGGACAAGTTCGACGTCGTCCTTAAGGTCGCCTAGACTTAAACTCTCACCAATTCTCAATCTAGGCTATGAGCTCCCTAGTGATTCTCAATCACTTTACTTATTTCAACCCTGTACGCAACATGGCTAAACTCAACTCAAGAAATTCGAAAACCTAATTCAGTTACGTGTCACGAGCACAAATCGGTTGCTTACAAAATGGTGGTTTGAATTTTGCAGTGAAGCTACACACCAGTAGATGGATTCCAATACACATAGGTACATTTTGCAGAGCCCAATGTAAACCTTTTTTTATTTCGTCAGCTCACATGCACCTATACATGATACTTTTGATTTTCCAACAAAGCGTTGAAATATTCCAGCTCATATAGATACGTATTGAGTTGTGGGTGGCCAGCAGCTATGGTTAAGCATCATGTTGACATTCACAATTTGAATAAGGATTTTATCCTCATCAGAGATTCATGCACTACAAGAATTTAAAGGGCATGTCTATATTTCAGATGCTTGAAATTTGAGAAAAAATCAGGCACTAGGTAATTAAGAGCTAATTATAGTTATTAAATACTAATCTTTGTAATTGATCCTTAATATTATAGGTTAATCAATTATAAACTTTTCTATTTGATTATTTACAATTAACATAACCTAATAATTATAGATTAACAATTACAATTAACAACTACAGATTCACAATTAACAAAAAAAACTTATCTTCTTCCTCAGATCCGGTGCCGCCGCCATCGCGGCGCGGTGCGCCACCTCGCCGGCCACCACGCACCATGCTGTCAACGACCTCCGCATATCACGCCATTGCAAAGATCCCGCCGTCACCGCGAAACTCTGATGTCACCGCTATGAAGCTCCCGTGCCGCCGCCGTGAACCCCGGTCGCGGTCGAACCGCCGCCGCCTGATATCGAGAGAGGATTAGGGTTTGGGGAGGTGTGGGGAATATAAAGAACGAGCACAAATTTTAAAGCGCGATGAACGGCTGGCAGCGTCGCCTGAAGTAACGGGTGATTTCAGGTGCCTGGGGAGAAGGATTTTCCGAATTTAAAAGATGTATGGCAAGGCGTGCTCCGTAGTGGCGAGGCCAACATGCCACAAAGGATAACAAAAGACACGGTGTATATATGATCAGCGTGATAGTTACAACACCAACCACTATCAAGAGATAGGAAAGAGAGAAAAACGGAGGTACTGTAACTTCTACGAAAGCAAAGCAACAATCCATGCGCGCGCACGCACGCTAAGCCAGCAGAGGCAGAGGACAGTGACAAAACAAAGCGACGAAAGCGCGCGGCAACTGAGCTCTCTCCCCCCTCCATCTCATCCGTGTCTTTTCCCTTCCTCTGCTCTGATCATGTCAGTGCGAACAGAGCACGCACCAACTGGTCCATGGCATCTGATGCGATGATGGCGACGCTAATGTACGTCCATCATCGCCGCGCGCTTGAATCATCTTCCTGTCTGCAGATGGAGAAAACAGACAGTGGTCTCATTCGACTGTCGCTGCTTGACCCGGCCGATCATGGATGCCAGCGGCGGGCCGGGCTAGCTGCTCGACCCGCGCGCGCCGAGCTTCTTGACCTCCACTTTGAGCGACTTGAGGTACCTCACGGCCTCGTCGAGGACGGCCGGTGTGTCCATCCGGTCGCCACCGGGGATGATCCCCTTCAGCGTCCGTACCATCTTCTTCATCCGTTCCTTCTTCTTCTTCTCGCCACTGCCGGCGTCGTGCTTCCGGCCGCTGCTGGCCTCGTACCCGGACGAACACGTGGAGTCCGGGGAGCCGCCGGCGCGGCATCCCGGTGTGCGGCCCGTGCTGAGCACGTCGTCCTCGTCCTCATCACCGTCCTCCGTGCTCATCAGCGCGTTGATCTCGTCGGTGTCCTCCTTCTGCCGGATCGAGCAGGCGCTGCCGCCGCCGCCGTCGTAGTAGGCGCTCTGCTTGCCGGCGTAGTTCTGGTCGTAACCGTAGCGGTCGTAGTCATAGCCGCCGCCGGAGGAGCCGAAGTTGTTGGCAAGGGAGGGGTGGAACATGACCCGACTCCGGTCGTACGTCTGGTCGAAGATGACGTAGTTCTTGGGGCAGGTGTCGGACGGCTGGAACTCCAGCCCGGTGAGCGGCGTCGGGATATCGTGCTGCCTCCGACCGGCGAGGCAGGGATCCTCATAGGCAGCCGGCGCGGCGGGGTACCGGTCGTTCGGTGCGTAGTACGCGCCATAGCCGGCCATGTTGTAGTCGTAGCCGCCGTAGCCATAGCCGTAGCCACCGTACCCGTACCCGGGGTCTCCCTGCTGCATCGGGGTAATTAACCGTGCAGTGCTGCTTCTTGGATTTTGATTGGAAGGAAAATATAGAACAGGAATTTGAGGGCACTTTGTTAGTTGGAGCTGGCTTTTTTTGTGGTTCGAATTCGAAATTGTTTCAGTTAGTGTGTTGGGTTTCAATAAGGCTATTTGGATTGAAAGTCGAAAGAGTGAGAATGAAGAGAGGAGTGATGGTCAAATCCACGTCACGGGCTTTAGAAGTATTCGGCCTGCAAGCAATAAACAAAGGATATAAACACTTTAGATATTTTCATGTAACAAACGGTCAAGTAACTTTTGAAATTTTTCGGCGAACGATGATCAGGTAAAATTGTTTTCTACAGTATTGTCATACAAAAAACCACTCTTTCAATGCTTCCACTGGGGTGGACATAGTGCAAGACGATATTAGCGTTAGAGAAAGAGAAAGCAAGCGGGCTGTCTAGCAGTTTGTCGACAATGAGGCCCGACCTGTTAAGTGTTAAGGGCACATAAAAATGAGAACTGGCCGACACCTGCGATGTTGATCACCGCAAAGTCGTTTTTCAACAAAGAGATAGAGCATAAAATAAATAGCTTATCCTAGCTAATTAGTCCATCGTAAATGTACAGAGAACAGAGGACGAACAGAGCAACTATGGTGGGTGATCCAATCATGATCACTGATGTGACACATGAGACTAATCTTAGTTTTGAATCATGATTAGTTCATAGGCTGCATGCAACTTCGTTTTAACTAGGCATCAACTTTGTCAAACTGCATTATCAAAAAAAAAAACTTTGTCAAAAAACGCTGTCTTTTGACTGGGCAAAGCATTGTCAACACGCTGGCCCTCGTGGACACGGATCGCTTTCCATGCTAAACGCAATCACACTTCATTTTTTTCGTATCTGCTAGCTGCTCTGGTCCTCCCTAACAGAGAGAAGAAGCGAGGTGGCGATTCGATGATGCGTGAGGGAGGTAGGGCAGCAGACTTATTGAATCAATCAATCTGTAGGAGTACTTACAGTATTACGCGACGGAGCCACTTGTCATAACGATGAGCGTCGACAGGAAGCCTGCTTCTCCTCCGGTAGTCCGGCTGAACCCAATAACGCAAATGCTCGCCACTGACTGGGACGGACGGAGCGATCACAGGATGATGATGCGGATGACGACCGTGCTCCTCGCCCACGGCATCCTGAACCCGCCTGAAAGAAATCACCAAAACGCATAAGCAATCGATCAGGTTGGACGACGATCCTAGCTATGAAACCGAGAATAAGGAGGCGCGCGCGGCGGTTCCCTGTGAATGAAATCAAGGCCGCGCGTACCAATGATCAAGCAGGCAGGCTCTTCTTCGATGAAACGACGAGGCCGATCGAGGCAAGCAATGGAACTGGATCGGTGGGGAGAACGGGTTGATGGATGGATGAATGGAGCCGCGCGCAAAGGGTTTTATATAAGGGATGAACAGAACACAGCTGGTCTCGGAGGCCTGGCCTGCTGCTATAATCCGATTGGTCCCTCCCTCCCTCCCCTGTTGTTGCTTCGTTTCCTTTCCTTTTGCTGCACTTCTTTTGAGTGTACTAGTATGTATCGTGGTGTGGTGATACAGAGAGAGAGTACTAGGAGAGAGAGATGGCACGACGGAAGGTGGAGGTAGCAGTGATGGGAAGGACTGGATGCCGCGGACGCGAATTAATGAGGTGGCGTGCGCACTCGATGGGCGCGCGTGCCGCATCCCACCCCCGGTGCGGTGCTCCCACCACCCATTCGCCTTCCCTTCTCACCCCATGACACGCAGACCCCATCTCCTGCTGGTCCCTACAAGGCAGTTAGGCTCAGGTCACTGGCTTCCCGTCCCGTGCGCGTGGGGCGGCGGGTCAATGGAGGAGGTGGGCATAGATAGTGGCAGAGCAATCCACCCCAGCTTCCCGAGCACGACCAAGCAGCAAGCGGCGACCGGCCTGCGAGGCGGCGCGCGTGCCCCCGGGGGCCATCGATGCCTAGCCTAGGGCACGGCAGCGACGCTGAGAGGTAGGGCCCCCCGCCGGTGCAAGCAACCATACCAAACCCAGCAGACCAGGGCGGCGGCCATCATGATGCGGGGGCTGTCTGCCGTGCTGCTGGCTGCGGACCACCGGACATGCTCGATCGTAGGTCGGAATTGTGGAGTACTCCACGTGCTGTCGATCAGCGCCTCTGCGGATGCGCCGGCCGTTTGCGTGTTTCCAGGTATACGACATTCTTCCCGTCCCGTGCCTTTCTTTGTTCGAGAGATTTTGTAAACATTTGTTCCTGAGCAATTTCATAAACCAGATTTAGATGATAAGAACTATGTAGTACCCTCTCTGTCCCTAATTAGCCGATGTTTATGACAAGCTTTTTAATTCGTATTTTAAACTAAAAATCTTGGTCTATACGGATTTGGGCTATATTTCAGAAGAGTAAAATGAACTTTTTCCAATTAAGAAAAATGTATCGTGGAGAGGAAGAAACCTTTTAGAGTAACGAGATTATTCTTTTCTGGAAACGTTTTTTAGAGGAAAACCATGGGATTCCGATTTGTTTTTGTGCTTAGCAAACGAGAGTGCGACACCCAGCTAGCACAAGGATTAATTAGTACGTATGGGCGTGGCGTCAGCGGGTCGTCATTGCGCGCGTTGATTGGTGCACTGCCTAATTAATCCGATGGAGCCCGTGCGACGATAAAATCATGGGAGGCACCGGATGCCGTGATGGTGTAACCAACCGTACAGGGGGGCTGCCAGGCGCAGACGCCATCATCATGCATGCATCTCTCCTCTGCTCGCAATCGCGATCCCAAGCTACTGTACTCCGCGCGGAGGGAGGCGGGGGACGGGGCCCTCGGCCAGGGCGCACACTCTTCTCCACCCCGTAGGCGCGCGTGCCCCCAGTCTCGCCTCGGCCTCGCATCATAGCCGTCAAATGCCATCATGCGCGCTCCGGCTTGCTTCAAAACAACCCCATCGAGCGACGACGAGCGCACGGACCGCGATTGGGGTTGCGGTGTCCCAGGAGTGGGGGCCAGCCGGCATGCAGCACCAGGCGCGCTCATGCATGCGCACCAGTCTGATTGTAGTACATTATACTGCTGCCGGCGTCGTGCCCGATAAGACTTTTGACGCGCGCGGGGCCGACCGGGGCATGATCTGAACTTGAAGTGACCATCATCGAAGGTAGTAGTAGCCCAGCAATCTGAGCTGTCCTATCGATAACCACACCCCATTCTGGCTCGTCTGACAATGGAAGAAGGAGACGTCTCACGTTATGTTACCGCCGTACACAAGTTAAATTTCCATAAGGTCGTCGTGGGCAAAACGATCGGATCGATCGTACAGCAGAGACATTCGTCGCTTCATTCTCGGACGACCACGACCAAACACAATCCAATCCAAGGAGGGAAAGGATGCATGCATGAAGAGGATCGAAAGATTAGGCCAGCTAGCCGGAAACATGTTGATGATGGCTTGCCTTTCTGCTCCCTCCCCCGATCCGGCTTGGTCTGCCCGCGCGGGGTTCCGCGGCGCCAACTCCGAGGCCTGACCGGCCGCGTATCATGTGCTCCGGGAGCCCCGACGACGGCATCATCATTGGCCTTCTTGGCTCCTCCATCGATGATCGCCTTCTTCCTCTCCCGCCCCTCTCCCGAAGAGACAAACGCTCATTAGAAAAAAAGAGAGGAAGGGAGGGTGAAAAGATGATGAATCTTGGATTCTTCTCTCCGCTTTTGCCTTCTGTTGACGCAATCATGGGAAGAGGGAGGCTGTGCCCGCGTGTCCCCTGTCCTCCTGCCTCTGCCTCTCTGCGCTGTCGGCCGGCCTCTACGTACGTGCTCGTGCTCGGTAAAATTTAGGCCGCAGCTGGAAGAATGTTCTCCCTTGTTTATTTGTGTTACTGCTACTACTGTTACCAGTATGGTTATGACTGTACGTGATCTGTGTGAATCTACAGTCTATGGTGATTCGCATCCGATAGAGATGTTCTTTTTTCTCTCTCTGACAAATCGAGAGGCAATGGACAGAAAATTTGCATTAAGACATTCAGTTTCAGATTCATGCGCCATTCATACTTTTAGCAATTCCAAAACGTCACTACGTTTGTGTCTAACAGTATCGTCGTCTACACTCAATTTCCTCGTGTGGAGGATGCCTCTTTCTTTTTCAGGTAAAAGATTGGTCGATAATCGTTGATTACTGTTGGACGGACCTGCTGTTTTTGGCTCAATGTTTAGGTTGCTTTTGAAGAATTCATGACATAGATCTAAAACATCTTCTTTAATAATGTGCTAACAGGACCTGAAAAAATATCCATTGAAACTGTCGGGTTCTGAAGATGGTACGTACCACTTCTTCGAGTTCCTCAGTGGTAACCGGTCTTCCTAGCAAAAATGCAAACTTAAAAAATTTTAAATTTAATATGGGAATTTGCACTCACATGAATTAGGATAGATAAATAATGATGTTAGAAATATGAACTTATTAAAAGCTTGAAACATTATTTAGAATGTTAGTGTCATGTTCAAAAAAAAATTAAGTGCAAAAGAAGATTATACCAAAGAAGAAAGTTAAGTTTAACCTCAAACTTGATTCTAAATGTCAATCCAGATACAAAGCAACATTTATATTCAAATAAAAGCAAATGTAAAAGCCGAAAGAATAATGTGTGAATTCAGTTCTGGAAATCAAATAGAAAAGAAGAAAAGAGAAAGTAGAGTGAGTGAGGATTCAATTAATTTTAAATGCATGAAGTTCAAAATTTAGACTCATTAAACTTCAGGTTTGGATTAGCAAAATGGAGGAAAATAAACTACAAATTAATTGATATAATTAATGAAGTGGCCTTGCTGAGTTTTGGAACAATTAGGGAGAACGAATAAAAGCAAAAGCCTGAAAGTATTTTTAAAATGCAAATTTAAGTTTGAAACTTGTCGAAGTGTAGCAACGACACTTCTATACTCCATCTTCGCTTGAATCATCTTTTACCTGAGCAGCATAACATGTACAAAAAGAAAAGGAAAGAAGCAAGGATGAGTACCTAATGTACTCCGCAAGTGTGGAAGTTATGACATGCGGGTTATTCAATGAGGAAAGGCTGACACGGGTTATGCCTCTATGCATCCTTAATTTCCTATGTTGACCTTAGCATTCTATTTACTAGGTGAATGACATATATATACATATATATAATAATAATATAAACTGTCACGTTACACCCACCTGACTCACCACCATCCAGGTTACCCACCTGGATCCCAACTCACCGGGTTACCCCACCCGGGACCAAACTCGTCGAGGTACCCACCCGACTGCCAACTCACAGGGTTACACCACCCGACTGCCAACCAAACCAACCAGCTCCAACTAATCAAGGCAGTACTACCAGGCGCGCTCGTGACCGTGAGCCCGACTATCTAGATAGATTTACACTCTGCAGATTTGTACCACTTTACTCACATGTTGTGATTTCATCCCCTGTCTCCAGGTGGACTAAGAACCTCCTTTTTGCCGGTGATAGCCAATCACACTTCACACTGCCTAAGGTGTGTGGCTAGAAGGTCACAACAGAGCCTTTACAAAGGGTCTCCCGACAAGTACGAGCACTCTAAGGTTTCGCCTACCACGACATACTGGAGTACACCCTCCGACGTGGCAGCCCCCTCTTGAGCCATGCAGATCCCAAAGCAGGTAACGCTGAACTCGTTCCCCGCACCCATCCATTGCCCATACTCATTGAAAGATCTCCTAATTAATTGGCTAAGCCGTTCCATACCATCATGTGGTGGCACGGTAATACCTGGTCGAAATGTCACCAAGAACCGATCCTTAAAATCTAGAACAGGCGCCAACACAATGAACCCCGAGTCTCGTGCGTACTGCACCCACCACTCAATCCTGCCTGTCTAGATTCCTATCTACTATATACATATATAACCATACCCATCCAATAAATGATATTAAAAGTATTATATCAAGTTATCATTACCACCCAACTAAGACAGCAGGGCTAAGCGTAAACACAATCCTAAGTCCCAACAATACCATCCCAAACCCAGTGACAAGGAATAATATGGAAATCTAGGGAACTTCCTAACATAGGATTCAATTTAAGACTTGCATGCAGCTAATTCTATCTATATCCTTAATAATTCCTAACCGGTGCAAAGTGGTCAAGGACACTTGCATTTTCTTTATTTCATGTAGCTGCTCAGTCTTCTTGAGTGGAACGCTCCATCATCTAGGTCTTCACGCCGTATCACGATCAGGCATGAACACGAACAAACTACCGAAAGGGAGATAAAGAAATACATTCAACAACAGTACACCATAAAAGCAAAACTAGTAATAAAGAGTACAACGTGAATATCCTACGGTGCAACGAGAGCCTACACACGATTACGGCTTAACACGGTGTTATGCACATTTTATTTATGCACCTATTAATTTATTAATTACAAGATGTGCATAATCTTTCATGCATAAATAGTTTATTATGCAGTCTAAGCAACTAAAACATCACTGGACATCTACTAAATGTGTCCTATGAGAAAGCAATATTTATTCTAAGGACTTTTATATGCAAACAGCATGCAGCCAAATTAAATTAACTTAAAACAACAGTAATCAGGTGTTCTATGTGAGTATTTTATTACTACAGGGGTTATAATGCAAAAATCGGAATACTGCAGTGAATACTATACTAAAACAGAGAAACTACAGGGGCCTAGGTGTTAAGTTCAGGGGGTTTTATGCAAGTTCTCAGGGGGTTAAGTGCCAAACTGCAGGAGGATGAGGGTGGGTTTGATGTGAGCCGCTGGATGCGAGGAGAGTGCACCAGATTTAATTAAAACTAGTGTACGCGTGTCTCGACTATGGCCTTAGGATACGAAATGGACGGACGAGATCTATTATACACGAAAGGGTACGTAGCTCTAATCTTGGCCGTTGGCGCACGATCTAACGGCTGGGGGGGGGGGGGTCTTCTCGACTACGTCCGGTGCCACGGGAGCAGTCGCGACGGTGCCGCCATGGATGGTGCGCCCTGAGCTCGCCGGCGCCACACCGATCTACACTACGGGCTACAAGACGCACCGAGAATATGAAGAAAACAAGGGAGTAGGTCATGGGGAGCTCACCACGAGATGTTGCGTGGACTGGAAAAGCTTGGGGACGTGGTCTCCACGGTCAGGACGGCGAGAGCCGTCGGGCGCACGTCGAACTCGCCAGCGCGGTCACATAAACTTCGGTTGGAGTCACCTTGGAGCTCCCTGGGTGCATGGAAAACATGGGGGAGGTATTTAAAACATGGAATCGATGGTCACCGAACCGGGGTGACGAGAATCGGCGGCGATACCTTGATGGTCCCCGGTGGAATAGCATCGCCGAGGGGATTTTATCGCGCCCAACTTGCCCGAAGCGCGTTCTGGTACAAGGCGAGCGTGTTGGCGAGGTCAGAACAAAAGGAAATCGATCGGACGGAAGGGAACATCGGGAAAGGGTGGAAAGCTCACCGGAACTCGGTGAGGACGAGGTTCCCGATGATGCATCGCGGCGAGGAGGGTACGGATTGGCTCCGAGGCATCCCGTAACGGCAGCGCGATGAGCGGGCGTGAGCATGGTTGAGGCACGGTGGCATCTCGCGGGTGGGCGTGCGCGCGACGGTGCCAACCGAGGGAAGAGCGGCGGCGGCGCAGTTTTTGGCGAGAGCAAGAAGGGAGCGGCTAGGGTTCGGCTGGGGGAAATTTATAGGGGATGCTTTTGTGGCGCGCAAGAAGCTAGGAGGCAGATATTTTGGCATCCGTGAAGAGGGCAGTGGCGTCCGTGCCCGGCGAAATCACGCGATGCGCGTGACCCGCGCGCGCGAGGGAGAAAGGGATCGGGGAGGGGAAACTGGCACGTGGGGTCCGCATGGCAGTGAAAGAGAGGAAAGGGACAAGGAAGGAGAGGGAATCCGAGGAGGCTCGGTGGGCCGGCGGGAAAGAGATAAAAAGGGCGCTGACAGGTGGGCCCCACATGGCAGTGAGGTAAAGAAAAAGACGAGAGTGCAGGGAATCCAGTGGGTGTTGTTTGGGCCAGTGGAGGTGGGCCGCGGGAAGGAGAAATGAAACTGGGCCTCGGGGAGAATGGGTTTCTAAGCCTGTTAGAGTTTTCTTTTTATTTGACTTGCTCCTTTCTTTAATTTAATTTTAGATTTTGAATTCAAGCCAAATGATATCAAGTTTTATAAATTAAATTTAAATTCAAAGCACACACACACATGCATTCAATCACATGAAACAAACACACAATTGTTTATTTTAATTTCTTTTCTTGATTTAATTTAATGTCTAAATTATTTTAAATTCTAATTTTCTTGTATTAGGGTTTTGGGGTGTTACAAATCTACCCCCCTTAAACGGAATCTCGCCCCGAGATTCAAGCGTGGGACAAAAATAGAATTAGGTTTTACGCCATTTCCTAAATAATTTATTTTTCGTTTTACTTCAAATTTTAATAATCAAACAAATATTGAAACACTCCACAACAACATCATAGATCACCCAGTGAGAGCAATACCACATGGGAAGTTGGTTTAAGATAAGTTTTATGAAAACATTCTATTAAAGCATAGGTTTTCTTTTTAACCATTAGAGACTACATTATCAATAAGAAAACACTATGAATTAGATGTTAATCAGTTTTAAGTTATAATTATCACACATTAAATAACATTGAGTTAGAATATCACTATTTGTTTTTCCTCAAATTTTAAGTTTTCGAGTTTGCCAAAATTTTAGGTGTGGTTTCCAAAATAAAGCATGTTAATCAATGCATTTTAAAATGTTGTATACACATTTTATTTTATTATCTTTTGGAGAAATACTAGGGTTACAACAAAAATGCAGCATTACAACATGACAAATGGTAAAATTTACCTTTTTGTAAGATAGTTCATCGCTACTCAAGTTTTAATTATAATTAATTAGTAATTACACGTTTAATTATTAAATTACTACAAATGAAATGTTATTTGTTTTTTTATTTATTTATGTACAGCATCACACATTTTAGAATCATTAATTAGAGCATTTTTTAAGATTTTAAGTGTGGTCAAAATTTTAGTATGATCTTCAAAATACATTATGTTACCTAAATGAATTCTAAAATATGGAATACAAAATTTTATTTTTATTTGAATTGTAATATATTAGTGTTACAAGAACTAAAGTTGGACTAATGATGGGCTACCCCCCTTAAACAAGAAAATGTCATATTTTATGTGTTCATTTATTATTAATTTGCATTACATCAATCAACGTCTACTATTTCCGTTGTGGCAAGGTATAGACTTCACTCGCTAAACAAAAGAGGAACTGAACGAGTGAATATAACGAATCTTCGAGCAGTCTTCTTCTTGCTTCTGTTTATCTTCTCACGTAGATCTTGAAACAGAGTTGGTCGCGCCGAATTTTCGTCTTCATCAGTGGGGTCAAAGGGAAAACTTAAAAGTCCATTCTAACTAAGGTCACATGCCTAGAGTCGATATATAACTCTGATACTACCTTTGTCACACCCCATTTTACACAACGTAAAATAAGGAAAATCTGCATGTATGCCAGGGTCAGTTGATCATACATGCACGACAAAATATGGTAAACAGTTCTATATCGAATAAAACAACAATTATTACCTTAAAACAATTACGAACAATAGAGGAAGAGATAAACAAGCAGGGCACGCCACAGGCAAATCGACTGGCAGCAACGTGGCCTTCTTGACTCCATCTTCGCTTGAATCATCTTTTACCTGAGCAGCATAACATGTACAAAAAGAAAAGGAAAGAAGCAAGGATGAGTACCTAATGTACTCCGCAAGTGTGGAAGTTATGACATGCGGGTTATTCAATGAGGAAAGACTGACACGGGTTATGCCTCTATGCATCCTTAATTTCCTATGTTGACCTTAGCATTCTATTTACTAGGTGAATGACATATATATACATATATATAATAATAATATAAACTGTCAGGTTACACCCACCTGACTCACCACCATCCAGGTTACCCACCTGGATGCCAACTCACCGGGTTACCCCACCCGGGACCAAACTCGTCGAGTTACCCACCCGACTGCCAACTCACAGGGTTACACCACCCGACTGCCAACCAAACCAACCAGTCCCAACTAATCAAGGCAGTACTACCAGGCGCGCTCGTGACCGTGAGCCCGGCTATCTAGATAGATTTACACTCTGTAGAGTTTGTACCACTTTACCCACATGTTGTGATTTCATCCCCTGTCTCCAGGTGGACTAAGAACCTCCTTTTTGCCGATGATAGCCAATCACACTTCACACTGCCTAAGGTGTGTGGCTAGAAGGTCACAACAGAGCCTTTACAAAGGGTCTTCCGACAAGTACGAGCACTCTAAGGTTTCGCCTACCATGACATACTGGAGTACACCCTCCGACGTGGCAGCCCCCTCTTGAGACATGCGGATCCCAGAGCAGGTAACGCTGAACTCGTTCCCCGCACCCATCCATTGCCCATACTCATTGAAAGATCTCCTAATTAATTGGCTAAACCGTTCCATACCGTCATGTGGTGGCACGGTAATACCTGGTCGCAACGTCACCAAGAACCGGTCCTTAGAATCTAGAACAGGTGCCAACACAATGAACCTGAGTCTCGTGCGTACTGCACCCACCACTCAATCCTGCCTGTCTAGATTCCTATCTACTATATACATATATAACCATACCCATCCAATAAATGATATTAAAAGTATTATATCAAGTTATCATTACCACCCAACTAAGACAGCAGGGCTAAGCGTAAACACAATCCCAAGTCCCAACAATACCATCCCAAACCCAGTGACAAGGAATAATATGGAAATCTAGAGAACTTCCTAACATAAGATTCAATTTAAGACTTGCATACAGCTAATTCTATCTATATCCTTAATAATTCCTAACCGGTGCAAAGTGGTCAAGGACACTTGCCTTTTCTTTATTTCATGTAGCTACTCAGTCTTCTTGAGTGGAACGCTCCATCATCTAGGTCTTCACGTCGTATCACGATCAGGCACGAACATGAACAAACTACCGAAAGGGAGATAAAGAAATACATTCAACGATAGTACACCATAAAATCAAAACAAGTAATAAAGAGTACAACGTGAATATCCTACGGTGCAACGAGAGCCTACGCACGATTACGGCTTAACATGGTATTATGCACATTTTATTTATGCACCTATTAATTTATTAATTACAAGATGTACATAATCTTTCATGCATAAATAGTTTATTATGCAGTCTAAGCAACTAAAACATCACTGGACATCTACTAAATGTGTCCTATGAGAAAGCAATATTTATTCTAAGGACTTTTATATGCAAACAGCATGCAGCCAAATTAAATTAACTTAAAACAACAGTAATCAGGTGTTCTATGTGAGTATTTTATTACTACAGGGGTTATAATGCAAAAATCGGAATACTGCAGTGAATACTATACTAAAACAGAGAAACTACAGGGGCCTAGGTGTTAAGTTCATTAGATTTATAAAAGCAGATCAAGTTTTATTTAAGTTCAGGGGGTTTTATGCAAGTTCTCAGGGGGTTAAGTGCCAAACTGCAGGAGGATGAGGGTGGGTTTGATGTGAGCCGCTGGATCCGAGGAGAGTGCACCAGATTGAATTAAAACTAGTGTCCGCGTGTCTCGACTATGGCCTTAGGATACGAAATGGACGGACAAGATCTATTATACACGAAAGGGTACGTAGCTCTAATCTTGGCCGCTGACGCACGATCTAACGGCTGGGGGGGGGGGGGGGGTTCTTCTCGACTGCGTCCGGTGCCACGGGAGCAGTCGCGATGGTGCCGCCATGGATGGTGCGCCCTGAGCTCGCCGGCGCCACACCGATCTACACTACGGTCTACAAGACGCACCGATAATATGAAGAAAACAAGGGAGTAGGTCATGGGGAGCTCACCACGAGATGTTGCATGGACTGGAAAAGCTTGAGGACGTGGTCTCCACGGTCAGGACGGCGAGAGCCGTCGGGCGCACGTCGAACTCGCCAGCGCGGTCACAGAAACTTCGGTTGGAGTCACCTTGGAGCTCCCTGGGTGTATGGAAAACATGGGGGAGGTATTTAAAACGAGGAATCGATGGTCACCGAACCGGGGTGACGAGAATCGGCGGCGATACCTTGACGGTCCCCGGTGGAACAGCATCGCCGAGGGGATTTTATCGCGCCCAACTTGCCCGAAGCGCGTTCTGGTACAAGGCGAGCGCGTTGGCGAGGTCAGAACAAAAGGAAATCGATCAGACGGAAGGGAACATCGGGAAAGGGTGGAAAGCTCAGCGGAACTCGGTGAGGACGAGGTTCCCGGTGATGCATCGCGGCGAGGAGGGTACGGACTGGCTCCGAGGCGTCCCGTAACGGCAGCGCGACGAGCGGGCGTGAGCATGGCTGAGGAACGGTGGCATCTCGCGGATGGGCATGCGCGCGACGGTGCCAACCGAGGGAAGAGCGGCGGCGGCGCGATTTTTGGCGAGAGCAAGAAGGGAGCGGCTAGGGTTCGGCTGGGGGGAATTTATAGGGGATGCTTTCGTGGCGCGCAAGAAGCTAGGAGGCAGATATTTTGGCATCCGTGAAGAGGGCAGTGGCGTCCGTGCCCGGCGAAATCACGCGATGCGCGTGACCCGCGCGCGCGAGGGAGAAAGGGAACGGGGATTGGAGTGCTAGCACGTGGGGTCCGCATGGTAGCGAAAGAGAGGAAAGGGACAAGGAAGGAGAGGGAATCCGAGGAGGCTCGGTGGGCCGGCGGGAAAGAGATAAAAAGGGCGCCGACAGGTGGGCCCCACATGGCAGTGAGGTAAAGAAAAAGACGAGAGTGCAGGGAATCCAGTGGGTGTTGTTTGGGCCAGTGGAGGTGGGCCGCGGGAAGGAGAAATGAAACTGGGCCTCGGGGAGAATGGGTTTCTAAGCCTGTTAGAGTTTTCTTTTTATTTGACTTGCTCCTTTCTTTAATTTAATTTTAGATTTTGAATTCAAGCCAAATGATATCAAGTTTTATAAATTAAATTTAAATTCAAAGCACACACACATGCATTCAATCACATGAAACAAACACACAATTGCTTATTTTAATTTCTTTTCTTGATTTAATTTAATGTCTAAATTATTTTAAATTCTAATTTTCTTGTATTAGGGTTTTGGGGTGTTACATTAACTAAAGAGGTTGGGAATCAATCTCACTCTCAACTTGCGTTGCAAATCCGACCAACAAAGCAACAAACGGTTAACAGTGCTCAGTTCAATTATTGGCTCCAGGAGACATCTCCACAGATTATAAGTACTACTGCGTACTACATATTAGATGTAATTTTAGGACTATGTTCTATTAACTTCATTATAAAAAAAGAGCATGCAACCTCATTATCTAAAATTAAATTTCAAGGAGCTCTTAATACATCCTTTGTTTCTGAATTACTCCTCACTTACCCCCTGCCCTATGCCCTACCTTTTTTTTTCTTGGCGAAACCATGCCCTACGTACTTGATCAACAAACATATATACTCTCTCCTTTCTCAAAAGATTGTCACCTTCTAGTTCATTTTTGTACTAGAAGGTGACAATCTTTTGAGAAAGGAGGGAGTACAAAACATAAGAATCTATAGAATGCAAACAATCCTCTCTTATTACATCGTAGGAGAGATTTTACATGATTACACCAGAGGGGTGTTCTGTGCACAGTCCCAGCCAACTTGGTTGCCGGCACCGGCAGCTTCGGCGGCCTAACTGCCGCTGTTGATGCTGCTGTCTTGGCGGGCTGCCTCTGAATGGGTCCTCTCGCGGAATCTCTTTATAAAAATCTCGGCTTCTTTATCCACTTTGCTGTACGCTCCATCGTCAGGCTCCATGAACACCGTCCTGCACCCGGCCACAGGCTCCATGGCGCGGGTGTGCGCTGCTGAAGGCCTCGCTGCCGAAGCTGTGGCGGCGACCTTGGTCGACGGTTCGGCAGGCACGCGGCGGCGGGTGATCCTAGAGAGGAGGTATGAGGAGGAGGCCATGATGAGATTGGCCGTGATGATGGTGGACGAGTCGAACAAGGTGTTGTTCCGGCGACGTGATGGTGCCATTCTTGCCAGGTAGTAGTGGTTGTTTCTTGTTTGTGCAACTAGCTAAGGGTTGGCGTTCGCTAGCAGTCAGATTGTGCGAGGTTTCGATGCTGAGGAATATATATGGAGAGGCTTGATTATGGATTCTTGGCAGCACAAGCTAAGATGCTCTTTATCTGTAACGTCTTGGGAGATTATTGGGCATGGATACCGAGATGGACCACTAAAATATCACGATGTTGTGGATCATGTTCGGTTCGAACAGATGTACCTAAAAAGCGTCTCATTATTAAACAATTAGGATTTGCTGGTCTGGAGATTTTATCTCACATTATTAAACATATAGAGGAACGTTTCGAAAAAAAACTTAACAGTTGGAAAGAAAAGCAGTTGTCTTCGAAGCAGATTGATACTGATAAATTCAGTACTTAGTGACTTTCCTATGTACTCTCTCCTTCCCAAGTACCTGTCGCTTGTTAGTTCATTTTTGAACTAACAAGAGACAAGTATTTGAGGTCGGAGCAAGTACATGATGTCTTCCTTTCTAATTTCAAAATGGGTATTGCAGAAGTTAGGCTACTTCCATTCATATTTTTTAGGAAAACAGGAAAATAAGCGGAAAATCGTCTTGCTAAGTGGAATATACTATGTCAACTAAGACATCAACATGGTCTAGAGATCATAGAATTAGAACTTCAAAATCAGCCTCTTTTAAGTAAATGACTTAGGCTACTCAACACAGATGGGGCTTATCAATAAATTATGCATAACAAATATTTAGGTCTGAAACACACTTCCACAAGTCTATTGTAAGTCAAGAGATTCTCACTTTTGTGTTGGATTCATTTGTTGGAATTTAGGGCAAGGCCCATTATAAATTTTCAAATAATTTCAAAATAAATCTCAAAGGCCTAATAGTGCAAGAGGAGTAATATTAATAGTTTACTCTCATATGGGAAGTGAAGGTGGAGGCGCACTCACATATAAAGAAGGTTGCTCTTCCACTCTCCAAGTGAGTGAGAAGAGGAGTGATCAACGTGCGTTCCACCTCGCTCGTCTCGTCACGGGCACACGCATGTTCATCTGAATTCGAGACTTGAGTTGTGCCCAACTTTTTTTTTGTTGCAGAAAATTTAGATTGGGCTTTTGGGCTTTCGGATTGGACCGACTCAAGTTGCAGATGGATGTATCTAAACAACTGAGTCGTTTCATGTTGTGGACTAAACGGACCACAATCCAACTGCCTTCGGGTTCAGTAAATAGTGGGTGTGCATAGTCTGGGTATCCAACAATAGATCAATCTTGTTCTCGTTCTTTGCACCACCACTGTAGTGTAATCCATCTCGAGCGCCAACGTGCACCAACGGTTAGGAGACCAGGTCTCCGGAATCGATCGCCTTTGCGGAATCACTCGTCCTTGTGATCATGCACCATGTGAGAGCGAATAAGATTTTTGAGAAGCACACCACGCGACTACACAAGCGTTCTTCATGACGACTGGCCTACCGCCAAGATCGAGCGCTGCTACCCAACGTCGTCACCAGCTTCTACTGCGCATGATATTCGTCAACGCTACAGCAGCAACTACACCGATTCCTCCGGCTATGAATTGGTACGTAAAACAGATATGATCGTATTTTTTTGCTATTGTTGATCGTTGGTTTTTTAGCGTTCCTTTCTAAAGTTATTTGGTAAATTGCCTTATTTTTCTAACAATTCAAAAATCTTATTTAGACAATTTTATGTGTTAAATATGATGACTTTAGCCAATGCAATAAAGCTGAAGAAATACTTTGATGTGCAATTCAAGAGGTGTCAAGTCAAGGCCACACTATAGTTGAAATCGCTGAAGATCTTCTAGGTAATCGAGAGCAGGTCTTAATGTCCTTTGATGGTTGAAGAACAGATAAAGTTTGAGGAAGCCAATTTTGCCCTAAGAGAATGAATCTTAAGCGTTTTCACAATAAACTATGTGATGTTTATCTAATAGTCACAGATAAGAAATAGATCTTGGATGCACTTAACACTAAGTTTATTGCAACTGATGTAGTCGGTTGAAAGCATCTAGGCCCCCCTCATGTAATATGGTTTTGGTGATTAATGACAACCATTGAACTTTACTGATGAATTTGTGAATGCAAGGTCACCATAAAAACTGAATAAGATGAAATGATTATGTCATTGGAGACCCATAGATACTCAACTTTCGAGATCAAATAAAGACAATACATGAAGGCTCTATGTCCAAGTCACTCAATCAAAAATTGACATCATACAATGCTTAAGAATCATAAGAGAGCCGTGTGGAACAAATGTCTAAGAGGTCATTCAAAAAAGGACACAAAAGATTCACTCAAAACAACTCGAAGTAAGCAAAATCAACTCACCAGATCAACCGATGATTTCCAAAATGAACACATCGGTCGAGTTGATTCAACTGAAGAAAAAGACCTCAGAAAAATGAACTCACCGGATCATCCGATGTGAGGGCTCAACAACATCGGTACATCAATACAGTTTGCAGTACAATTGGAGCAAGTGAAGCACCGGATCATCCGATGTGCAGAATCACACACATCGGTTGATCACTCCAGTAAGCATCAAAATCAAGCAAATTCTGGAGGAAGAGCCACCGGATCATCCGATGAGAAGACTAGGGCAACATCGGTCAAATAACGGTAATATCTGACACAATGACGTCAGCCAAAGTAATTACACCGATGATAACTAGAGGGGAGACATCGGATCATCCGGTGTGCACATAAAAGTTCTGTCAGCCTACTTTTCCAACGGCTATTTCGGTTAGGCTGGCTATAAAACCCCTCTAACCCGGTCATTTCGACAAGTCTTGATACTCAGAAGCTAACAACACATCCAAGAGCACTCAAGACCAAGAGCTTACACTTCCTCACCCATTAGATCATTTGTATAGGCTAGATCTAGCTAGAGAAAAGCTTGTGTGCGTCCATTCTCTGTGATTGGAGTCTCTAGGCTAGTGAGAGGTTGAAGAGATCCTTCCGGAGCTTGCCAAGGTGTGTGTGGAAGCCCGGAAGATCAAGGATTGTACAAGGCTTGAGCTCCACCTTGCCGGAGATGGCGAACGGAGAAGATTAGTGAAGACCCCCTTGTCTCGGTGACTTGGGAGTGGCAAAACCCTTCGGTGGGTGCCACAACGTGGATGTAGGAAGATCCTTGTGATCTTGCCGAACCACGGGATAAACTCCGTGTCTCCGTGTCTTTTGAGCGTTTGCATTCCTCTCCTTCCTTTTACATTATGCAATCTTTATTCCGCAACTTATATTTACGTTGATTGCATAGATAAACCGCATAGAGAATTGGGCTTTAGTCGTTAATTTTTAATTGTCTTAAAATTTGAAAGAAAGCCCAATTCATCCCCCCTCTTGGGCGTTTCGATCCTTACAATTGGTATCAGAGCTTGGTTGCTCATAGGATCATTCTAGCTTCACCGCTAGAGAGCTTAAATGGCCAAGAATGGGGGTTCGGTTCCCACCTTCGAGGGCAAGAACTTTGCCTATTGGAAAGCACGCATGCGTGCCTACCTAGAGGCTATTGCTCCCGAAGTTTGGGAAGCGACTCATGCGGGTTTTGGAGAACTTAACTATGTGGGTGATCAAGTTAAGTGGGATGCTAAGGCTAGAAATGCTATCTACGAATGCATAAGTCAAGACGTATTTGCTAGAATTGCTAGTAAAGAGAAAGCATGTGAAATTTGGGCATGTTTAATTAAAATACATGAGGGCTCATCTCGTGTCAAAGAACTCAAATATCACTTGCTTAAATCCAAGTATGATGAATTCAAAATGCTTCCTCATGAGAATATTAACCAAATGTTTTCCCGTTTAAATGTACTCATTGAGGAGATTAACGCACTTGACATTGCCTCTCTTGGTAAGGGACTTATTAACCGCAAGATCCTCATGCTTCTACCCAAGCCCAAGTACAACATTATCAATTCAATGCTCCAAAAGGAATCGCTTGACAACATTGAAGTCTCGGAGCTTATTGGAGAAATCCATGCTCATGAGATGAGCGTTCTTGGAATGATGGAGGAGACATCGTCAAAGACCATTGCTCTCAAGGCCTCAACCAAGAAGACAACTCCCAAGAAGAAGAAAGTAGTTGAGCCTAGCTCAAGTGAAGAAGAGCAAGCAACAAGCGAAGGGGACGATGACGAACTTGCATTGATGATGAGGAAATTCTCACAGTTAAACTCCAAGATTGCAAAGAAGGGCTACTCTTTTGATCCCAAGAAGAAAGCCTTCCTTCCAAGAAAAGATGAAAACAAGATATGCTATAATTGTGGTGATCAAGGCCACATATCGTATGATTGTACAAAGCCGGACAAGAGGAAGGACAACCACAAGGGAAAGCATCGAAAGCTAGAAGAAAGTGATGAAGATGAAGAAGAGGTCAAGCCCAAGCGCTCCTTTGGAAAGAAGAAATTTGACAAAGGCAAGAAGACCAAGCTCTTTCCAAAGAAGAGAAGAGGGCCTCAAAAGGTCTTCATGTGCGAAGCCAATGAGTGGGTCACCGATGAGGAAACAAGTGACGATGATAGTGAAGATGAGGAAGAAAACTTGGCAAGCCTCGCTATCGTCAACAAGGATGACTCACCTCTTCCCCCACCGCCCATGTGTCTCATGGCGAAAGGTAACACCAAGGTATGTGATGACTCTAGTGATGATGATGAACTTTCTCCCGATGAATTAGCATCTATGATTAATGAATATCATGTCATCATAAAAAGGGAAAAGGGCAAGGTTAAGGCACTTGAACAAGCTCGTGCTAAGCTTGAGAGTGCTAACCTCAATTTGCATGACAAGTATGAAAGCATACTTAAGGAGCATGACATGCTCAAGTCTCATGTCAAGCAAATTGAGGAAGAGAAGGCTCAAATCAAGCTTGATCACCATGAGCTTGACTTAGCTCATCAAGCACTCTTGGGCAAGCACAATGAGTTGGTTCAAGAGCATCAAGCACTTAACCTTGCTTATGAAGCTATTGAACTAAAATTTAAAAACTTGAAGAAAGAAACCCTTGATGGCAAAATATCCGATAGTTCACATGCCACTAACAATTTGCATGAGTCTTTGCCGTTGAAAGCAAATGCTAGGGAGAAGGAGCTAATGGACGAGATTGAAAGTCTCCATGCTAGCGTGGCAAGACTAACCAAGGGAGAGGACAAGCATAAGGAAATCCTCTTCCAACAAGCCAAAGGCTTCAACAAGAGAGGACTTGAATCCTTCCCGGTGCCAAACAAAGGGAAGGTGCCCTCACCGGAGCTTAGGACAAGCTTCATCAAGGAAGTTGGTTCCTATTGCCAACACTGTGAGGTCACCGGACATCACACAAGGGAGTGTCCTCTTCCTAATCGTCCTTCTCCCAAATTGCCTCCTAACTATACATCTACCTTTGATAATCACTATTATCTATTGAGCAAAGTAGGTGGGAAGGTGAAGGCAAAGTTCATCGGCAAAGACATCAAGGGCATGAAGGGGAAGCTCCCCAAGCAACTTTGGGTCCCAAAATCACTTGTATCACACATACAAGGACCTAAGTTGGCTTGGGTTCCTAAACTCAAAAACTAACTTCATGTGTGTAGGTGAACTACAAAGCCGGAGGAAAACATTGGGTACTCGATAGTGGGTGCACTCAACACATGACCGGCAATGATGGTATGTTCACCTCCATAGAGGACCCCGGAAATCACGAACAAGTCACCTTTGGTGATAACTCAAAGGGGAAGGTAATTGGTTTAGGTAAAATTGCTATTTCTAATGATTTGTCTATCTCTAACGTGCTTTATGTTAAGTCTCTTAGTTTCAATTTACTCTCTATTGCTCAATTATGTGATCTTGGACTAACATGCACATTTAGCAAGGATGATGTTGTTGTGAGTAGTGAGGCAAGCAAAGAGCTTATCTTCAAAGGATTTCGGCATGGACATCTCTACTTAGTAGATTTCTCCAACAAGAATGCTAGCCTAACCACTTGTCTTTTCACTAAGACAAGCTTGGGTTGGCTATGGCACCGACGCATAGCACACATTGGAATGAGCAAACTTAAGAAGTCATTCAAGCTTGGGATGGTGACCGGCGTGAAGGATGTGACGTTTGAGAAGAACAAGCTTTGTAGCGCATGTCAAGCCGGGAAGCAAGTTGCTTCACACCACCCAATGAAGACAATGGTGTTAACCTCCAAGCCACTTGAACTACTCCACATGGACCTCTTCGGACCGTCCACATACCAAAGTCTTGGCGGTAACCTCTATTGTCTTGTTATAGTTGATGACTACTCTCGCTATGCTTGGACTCTATTTTTAGGTGACAAGAGTGAAACTCCGGAAGTGTTCAAGACCTTCGCCAACCGTGCTCAAAGGGAATTCCAACTTCCCATTATCAAGGTCCAGAGTGACAACGGCACCGAATTCAAGAACTACAACATTGGGGAGTGGTGTGACCGTGAAGGTGTGAAGCATGAATTCTCCGCCACGTACACTCCTCAACAAAACGGTGTTGTTGAGAGGAAGAACAAAACCCTCATCACTCTTGCAAGAGCAATGCTTGATGACTACGGCACGTCGGAGAAGTTTTGGGCCGAAGCAATCAACACGGCGTGCCATGCCGCAAATAGGGTCTATCTTCACCGACTACTCCAAAAGACCCCATATGAGCTCCTCATTGGGAGAAAGCCCAACATCTCCTACTTTAGAGTCTTTGGATGCAAATGCTACATCTACCGCAAGAAAAGGCTCGGTAAGTTTAAAAGAAGATGTGATGTTGGTATTTTTCTTGGTTATGCATCAAACTCAAAAGCATATCGAGTATTCAACCAAACCTCCGGTCTAGTTGAAGAAAGTTGTGATGTTGAGTTTGATGAGACTAATGGCTCCCAAGAGGAGAGTTTTGGTCATGATGAAATAGATGATGAGCCTCTACGAGAAGCCATGAAAAACATGACCATTGGAGACATCAAGCCGGAAGTTGAAGAGGGCCATGATCAAGGGGGAGCTTCAAGTTCCAACAACAACACCTCCATGGCGCCTCAAGTAGACGAAGAGGAGAAACATGATCCATTGCCAACTCAAGACTCACAAGCAACACAACATCAATATGGAGAAGAAGTTCATGATCAAGTCCAACCACAAGAGGAACAACACGCTTCACCACCGCCAAGTGCTTCACAACCACTTATGAGGCATGGACGCATCTCCAAGGCGCATCCAATGGACCAAATCATTGGAAGTCCTTCAAGGGGCGTAAGTACTCGTTCCCGCCATGTTGCTTCATTTTGTGAGCACTACTCGTTTGTTTCGTGTGTAGAACCCACTCACATTGAGGAAGCACTCCAAGACCCAAATTGGGTAATGGCTATGCAAGAAGAACTCAACAACTTCATCAGCAATGAAGTTTGGGTGTTGGAGGAGCGACCCAAGGACAAGAACGTCATCAGAACAAAGTGGGTGTACCACAACAAACAAGACGAGAATGGCGTTGTGGTCCGCAACAAGGCAAGACTTGTGGCCAAAGGGTTCTCCCAAGTTGAAGGACTAGATTTTGGCGAAACATTTGCTCCGGTCGCCCGGTTAGAGGCAATTCGTATTCTCCTCGCTTTTGCTTCACATCATAATATTACCCTTTATCAAATGGATGTGAAAAGTGCCTTTCTTAATGGCTACATTAATGAGCTTGTTTATGTTGAAAAACCTGCCGGGTTTGAAGATCCGAGGAATCCTAACCATGTGTATAGGTTGCACAAGGCGCTCTACGGGCTCAAGCAAGCACCTAGGGCATGGTATGAACGACTATGGGACTTCCTCATCATGCAAGGATTTAAGATCGGGAGGGTGGACACCACACTCTTCACCAAAGACATCAACGGAGACTTGTTCATTTGTCAAATTTATGTTGATGATATTATTCTTGGTTCAACTAACGAAGCCTTTAGCCATGAGTTTGGTAAAATGATGTCTAGGGAATTCGAGATGTCAATGATTGGAGAGCTCAACTTCTTCCTTGGATTCCAAATCAAGCAACTTCAAGAGGTAACTTTTGTCTACCAAGAGAAATACACCAAGGACCTCTTGAAGAAATTTGAGATGGGAGATTGTAGCTCAAGAAGCACTCTAATGGCAACAAATTGCCATCTCGACGCGGATAAGGACGGTAAACCTATTGACCAATCTCACTACCGCTCTATGATTGGTTCATTGCTTTATCTTACCGCATCTAGGCCCGATATAATGTTTAGTGTATGCTTATGTGCTCGCTTTCAAGCGGCTCCTAAAGAATCGCATAAGAAGGCGGTCTTTAGGATACTTAGGTATCTTAAACATACCCCTAGTATGGGCTTGTGGTACCCTAAAGGTACAACCTTCCAACTCTTGGGATACTCGGATTCGGACTTTGCCGGATGCCGCGTAGATCGCAAGAGTACCTCCGGTGGGTGCCACTTGCTTGGGCGTTCCCTAGTGTCTTGGTCTAGCAAAAAGCAAAATTCCGTGGCTTTGTCCACTGCGGAAGCGGAGTATATAGCGGCCGGTGCATGTTGTGTCCAAATTCTATATATGAAGCAAACCTTTTTGGACTTTGGAATTAAAATTGGTTGTGTGCCTCTCCTTTGTGACAATGAAAGTGCGGTTAAGATAGCTAGAAACCCCGTTCAACACTCTCGCACTAAGCACATTGATATTCGCCATCACTTCTTGCGTGATCATGAGGCTAAAGGAGACATCTCTTTGCAAGGTGTTAGATCCGAAGAACAATTGGCGGATATCTTCACTAAACCACTTGATGAGAAAACCTTTTCTAGGCTTAGAAATGAATTAAATGTGCTAGATGCATCTAACGTCATGTAAGTTGCCATGTTCATGTAAGGATGCATATCATATAAGTCTTGTCTAACTCCCAAAGGATAGGGGTAAGCTAGAAATAGTTTTCCCTGAAGAAGCCTTTGGAAGGTTTAAACTCGGCAAGATAGATTTATTTTATGCCTTGCATGATCTCTGCCATATAGACTTGCACTCATTCTATTTCTTGCACTATTTTGTTTGGCATTGCATACGGTAGATTGTCACAAAGGGGAACCCACCTCATGAGAAGGAGACTTGTTTAAAATGCAATATCTCAACTCATATAAGGTGTAAAGAACAAAATGATAGGTGCGTTAATGCCTAGAGGAACATGCTTCATTGAGATAGTAGTCTTCATACTCTACCTCACAAAGCATGGGCCTTACATTTCTTTTGGATATTTTTCCCTCATTTTTTTTTCTCGGTGTTCCATTTGCTTTAAGGTCTAGCCAAGCTATTGGCATATTAGCTCTTTGAGGGGTAAGGGGTTGCCCAAAAAGTCCTAAGACATGTGTTTCCCTTTGTTTGATTGTTTGGTCAAAGGACATATATGGGATGTTGGGGTTTAGTTTTCATCGGATTATCCGATGCCTAAGTCCTTTTCCCATCGGATCAATAGGTGTTCAATCTTCCAGTGCCAATTCAGTCAGAATCTGAGAATGATCCGATGAGTTCAACCAGAAAAACATCGGTCCATCCGATGTTCTCAAATCTGCAACATTGATGAATTCCTCCGATGCCTCTTTTATCTAACGTCGGTCCATCCGATGTCCTCAGTGACTCCTTGAATATCCTTACTGTGCTATTCATCCGATGATCAAAACCCTAGACGTCGGTCCATCCGGTGTCAATTGCACTTTTCTGGAAAACCTTACTGTGGCATTCGACCGATGTGCACTTCACCTAGCATCGGTCCATCCGGTGTTAAATTTCCGGCTAGGGTTTGGGACCCACTATTTAAACCCGGTCGTACCCTTTTCCTCCCTCTTCCGATCCCGACCTCGCGCCGCCGCCGCCTTCATACGCGCCACCACACACCTGCGCCGCCGCCGGACGTCGCCGCCGCCGCCGTCCCCCTGCTTGCTGCGCCGCCGCCGCCGGCGACCCCCGCGCCACCGCTGCCCGGGCCCGCGCACCGCGCCTCCTCCCTCGGCGCCGCCGCCGCCCGTGCCCGCGCGCCACCGCCTCTCCTCGCCGCTCGCCGCTCCACGCGCCGTCTCCACCACCATCGACCTCGCCGCTCGCCGCTCCACACGCCGTCTCCACCACCATCGACCTCGCCGCTCGCCGCTCCACGCGCCGTCTCCACCACCATCGACCTCGCCGCCGCCTCTCTCCACCGCCTCTGCTCCACCCCGGGCACCACAACAGCCCTACCTCAACCATCTCCGGTGTGCCTCCCGAGCTCCATCGTCGCTAAGGTTTGCTCCGTGCCGTGCGACGTCCTTCGTTGTTTCTCTCATCGTTCGTTTTCATCGTTGCTAACCCTACCTCTCCATTGCATCAAGATGGGTCGCGATCGCAAAGGAAAGGGCAAGGCGATCGCGGAGCCCGCCGCGAAGAAGTGCAAACTGTCGAAGGATGAGAAAGAGGCCCTAATGGCCGCTCGCGCCGCCGAGGAGCGTGAGCGTGGCCGAGGGGGTTCCCTGAGGATCCGCGAGGCCCGTCCAAGGCAGCCTCCCGTGATCGACGACTCCGACGCCGAAGAGGAGCCGGTTGAGCCTCTCGTCCGTCGGCGCTCAGCCCGGACGCGTGGGGGTCACACCGAGGCTGCTCCTCGTCCGAGACCGACGGCTGTCGACCGTCGTGAGGACAGGGAGGCTGAGAGGGCCATCTACGAGATGGACACGGCCGTCCGTGTCGGTGAGGGAGTCCGTCTCACGGACTACCGGAAGATGAAGGCCAAGCAGCTACGCAAGGTTCGTTGGAGCGTGCTACTTGAGGAGTGGTACCCTCAGCCCCGTGAAGCTCTTGTGGACAGTCGTTTCTGGACTGTCACCCAGGCGTCTCTCTACGAGACCTACAGACGTCGGGGGCACAAGCTTTTTCAGCACAACTACTTGTACTGGGAGCAGCTTGCAGTGGCAGCGGAGACTGAAGTCCGTTCTTACTTTGAGAGATACAGAGGTTTGGTGCAGCTACTTGCTTATGAGAGAAGTGCTTATGTGGAAGATTGGGTCCGTGTCTTCTATGCGACCCTGTACATCTCTGAGGGCAGGAGGTCAATCGACTTCATGTTTATGGGACAGCGCTACCACCTCTCGAGGCAGACTTTGGGGCAGCTTCTTGGGTTGGACCTGCACGACACCTGCGTGCACGAGAAGGTCTATGGGCAGGCAGATCCACCGAGGAGGCCACTTACTGGAGGGGTAGCACCACAGCTTGATGAGATCCGGTCCCTGTTTGGCCCCACGTTCTCTCCGGACCAGCCGAGAGTACCAGCTCTTCTGACCCCAGCTGCGCGCATTGTGCACCTCGCCTTGCGCCGCACGCTCCTGCCGAGGTCAGGGTACTTGGAGGGGTTCACTAGTCTGCAGCAGACCCTCCTGTTCTACATAATGAACGGGATGGATTTCGATATTGTGGACATCCTCCTATGCGAGATGGAAGACGTGATCACAGACGGAGTTGGCATGATGAGGCAGTTGGTCTACGGGCACTGGATCAGTTACCTATGCTCTATGATGGTGCCTGAGGGAGATGCAGCACAGGCCAGGCTTGCTGACGAGAGTGTGACTCGCTTTGGTCACTATCGTGCCTCTGCTCCTGGAGACCGTCGCCTTGGTCGTCCAGTTGAGCGCCAGGTCCAGGCCCGTCTGTCAGAGGAAGACTGGTCCGACCTAGAGCGGGAGGACGAGAGGCTTGCTGAGGCTGAGGCTCAGGGGGAGGACCTGCAGCATATCTGGTCTGAGAGCGACACCGACGACAGTGTCGAGGAGTACTTCCCTCCTCCCCCCTCTCCCCGGCAGCACGACGCGGAGGCTGGAGGTTCTACAGTGCCACCTCCCACTCCACCTCCCGTCACTGAGGCACAGGTGACGCAGCCGTCTGAGCTGACCTCGCTCCTCCAGCAGATGGTCGAGCAGCAGCGGCTGGACAGGCTGGCCGCCGAGCAGGCCCGCGCGGAGCAGGCTGCGCATCTTCTTGAGCTCCAGCAGCAGCAGCAGGAGATGCAGCGCCAGATCGCCTGTGAGAGGCGTGAAGACACTGATCGGCTGACGGGGCTCATCGACCAGATGCACCAGCGCACTCTGGACCAGCAGCAGCAGACGCAGCAGGCGATGATGGGGATCCTAGGGTTGATCACCAACCTCTACACCCAGACCGGGATCGCCCTTCCATCGCAGCTGCCTGGAGTAGCTCCTCCGCCTCCTGTCTTGGCTCCAGCTGCTGCACCAGTGGCTCCAGTTCCCTCCACTCCGATCCCTTCGTTCAGCATGTCCCCGCTGTTGGCTCCAGGTGCTCCTCTTCACTCCCCACTGCCGACCACTTCACTGTTCCTTCAGACGCCGGCCTCCGTCACCAGTGTCCCTGCTCCAGCACCTCCAGCACCTCCTCCTGAGCAGGCACCGACGGTGGCACCTTCGTCTCCGGCAGCCCCCTCCTCCGCTACTCCGGCCAGCAGCTCCGACGACAGCGACGGTGACCAGTTCGTCATCGCGCCCAGCTCTCAGGGTCTGTAAGTGCTCGGATCCCTTTTTGGTGTCTTGATGCCAAAGGGGGAGAAGAGTTAGAGAGTCAGGGGGAGTCCTAGTGTTAGGGGGAGTGAGTCGAGTGTCTTATCTTAATTGTATTTGCGTATTTGCTTCATTTGCTTCATTTGGTGTGTAATGAACCTATTTCTATCTTTCCTAAGTTATTAATCATTTGAACTCATTTGATGTTTATCTATGATTATGATCTCTGTGAATTCACTTGTGTCATTTATTGGTGTTTAAAGTTGTCAAGTATATTATCCGTATTCATTGCATATTTACTTTTGGTTCATTCTCTCAAATTCATTACTATCACGCGTTGATTATTGTGTTGTCATCAATCACCAAAAAGGGGGAGATTGAAAGCATCTAGGCCCCCTCATGTAATATGGTTTTGGTGATTAATGACAACCATTGAACTTTACTAATGAATTTGTGAATGCAAGGTCACCATAAAAACTGAATAAGATGAAATGATTATGTCATTGGAGACCCATAGATACTCAACTTTCGAGATCAAATAAAGACAAGACATGAAGGCTCTATGTCCAAGTCACTCAATCAAAAATTGACATCATACAATGCTTAAGAATCATAAGAGAGCCGTGTGGAACAAATGTCTAAGAGGTCATTCAAAAAAGGACACAAAAGATTCACTCAAAACAACTCGAAGCAAGCAAAATCAACTCACCGGATCAACCGATGATTTCCAAAATGAACACATCGGTCGAGTTGATTCAACTGAAGAAAAAGACCTCAGAAAAATGAACTCACCGGATCATCCGATGTGAGGGCTCAACAACATCGGTGCATCAATACAGTTTGCAGTACAATTGGAGCAAGTGAAGCACCGGATCATCCGATGTGCAGAATCACACACATCGGTTGATCACTCCAGTAAGCATCAAGATCAAGCAAATTCTGGAGGAAGAGCCACCGGATCATCCGATGAGAAGACTAGGGCAACATCGGTCAAATAACGGTAATATCTGACACAATGACGTCAGCTAAAGTAATTACACCAATGATAACTAGAGGGGAGACATCGGATCATCCGGTGTGCACAGAAAAGTTCTGTCAGCCTACTTTTCCAACGGCTATTTCGGTTAGGCTGGCTATAAAACCCCTCTAACCCGGTCATTTCGACAAGTCTTGATACTCAGAAGCTAACAACACATCCAAGAGCACTCAAGACCAAGAGCTTACACTTCCTCACCCATTAGATCATTTGTATAGGCTAGATCTAGCTAGAGAAAAGCTTGTGTGCGTCCATTCTCTGTGATTGGAGTCTCTAGGCTAGTGAGAGGTTGAAGGGATCCTTCCGGAGCTTGCCAAGGTGTGTGTGGAAGCCAGAAAGATCAAGGATTGTACAAGGCTTGAGCTCCACCTTGCCGGAGATGGCGAACGGAGAAGATTAGTGAAGACCCTCTTGTCTCGGTGACTTGGGAGTGACAAAACCCTTCGGTGGGTGCCACAACGTGGATGTAGGAAGATCCTTGTGATCTTGCCGAACCACGGGATAAACTCCGTGTCTCCGTGTCTTTTGAGCGTTTGCATTCCTCTCCTTCCTTTTACATTATGCAATCTTTATTCTGCAACTTATATTTACGTTGATTGCATAGATAAACCGCATAGAGAATTGGGCTTTAGTCGTTAATTTTTAATTGTCTTAAAATTTGAAAGAAAGCCCAATTCACCCCCCCTCTTGGGCGTTTCGATCCTTACATCGGTGCACTATATAACATGGAGAGCATTCATGATAACAAGATGATTAATACCTGCTCGTAGTTGAACAAGCTTATGAGATACAATGCATCACGAGAGTTCTCAATCTCCTTAAGCATCCCTATTAGAGTGTTTCAGTGAAAAAACATTGATTCAAAGTCTAAATTTATATAACATTTGAACTTATCACTACTACAAAAAGTATTTTCGCAGGCGTTACAAATTTTTTTTACAGGCAGTCCATAAAAAAATCTGTTTGTACTGTAAAATATTTTAAAACCGCCTGCAATATGTGAATATCACAGGCGGTTCGTAACAGAAAATCGTCTGTGAAAAAATATATATTATCACAGGCGGTTGATGATACAAATCGTCTGTGATAATATATATTATTACAGCCGGTTTTTAAAAGCTACCGCTTGTGAAAATACAATCCTCGATCCGCCCTTCCAGTTCTCCACCAATCAGAACTCTTTACTCACATCTGCTCTTCTATTAATAATCTACCTACCTCTCCACCAGCACTTCTTCCATTAGAGCCGTGCCCACTTGACCTGTGCTCTCTTGTCTCTTGTCACATCACACCACTTGCAGCTTCAGCCTGCCCACTTGCTCTCACACGGTGATCTGCTCTCTTCTATCCAAGCCAGCAAAGCCCAAGCAACCATGGAGCTCTCACATGGTGTCGGTGATTCTTATGCTTCTCATCCACTCCACGTTCTCCTCCCGCTACATCCGCGCTTCTCTTCTCAGGTATGTCACTTCACATCGCCGTTTTTCTTCCCAACATGCAGCTCGCTCCTTTTCTGCTCTAGATCTCTCTACTTGTTGATGTAGTCGCTTTGTACGTTGCTGCAGGTATGTTAGCTGCAAGGAGCCGGAGAAGACGACTGCGAAGACGGAAGCCACGACCACGGTCGCGTCCACAACCACGACATTGAGGGCCACAGTTTCGGTGGCCAGATCCTTCCAGCGTCCACGCCGGTTGGAGCATCGCGGACGGGGCGTTCAACTCTCCGTAGACTCCCGCGGGATCGGTCTGCACGCAGCAGCGGAGATAGATGACGCCGACTGTGGAGGGTTGGGACTGATCGATGACTAGGTTTTTTTACAATGATTTCGGCTATGTAATTTCTGATGTGTATTTGAGCAAGTGATGCATATTTGCAATGTAATTTTGCCTAAATCTTATCGATTTAAGTACTTTTAGACTTTCAGATTTGCAGATCTAACTATTTTAGAAAGGGACTAATTCATTTGATTCATTGCCTCCTAATTTTGGCCACCAAAAAATGCACAAAATCCGTTGGCTGTGATGTCCGCTCTACAATTTTCGAGAGTGTAAAAGCCGTCTGTGGTAATATATTATCATAGACGGTTGGTTGTAAAAAATCGTCTGTGATAATATATTTTTACAGGTAGTTGGTGGTAAAAAACCGTCTGTGATAATATATTTTCACAGGCGGTTGCTGGTAAAAAACCGCCTGTGATAATACATTTTCACAGGCGGTTTTCGTAACCGGATGTGATAATAGGCTATTTTTATAGGCTCTTACTTACAGGCGGTTTTCAAATCCGTCTGTAATAATATGTTTAGGACCGACTGTATAAATAATATTTCTAGTAGTGTATTTCTATTAGAGTGTGGTTCAACTCACTTTAGGATTTCAGTCTAGATCTGCCACTGCCTAGAAGTCAAGTTGTTAGATGGGCTATAAACCGGCTTTCCTTCAAGAGCTCCGCCAAGTGCGACAGGGAAGGCGGAACGCACGTTCCGCTGGGAGGGTAGGCCATCTTCTTCCCGGGCAACCCAAGGCTACGCCAACAGGCTGCGAGGTAGAGCCCGCGGGGGCCAGCGCTGGCCAACGACATCGTCGTCGACAACGACGACGACTAAAACCACGCAACTGCGTCTCTCCGTCTACAGTACCCGGTTGTCGGCACGCGGCTGCCGATGAAGGCTGGCGGCTGCCACCGTCCGACGCGTGCAACCTGGGTTCTTCTCGTTACACCATCAACAACCACCAGCGATCAGAGTTGACAACTTCAGGAGCTAGCATGCGAGTTCAATTCGTTGTATGGCACTGAAGAGGAACAAGGGCCACCCCATCATCATCCGTGAGATTGCCAGAAAGTGAGCTTCTCAGAGGACGATGGCTCCTACGGATGGTGGCAGTCCTAGACACACTGATTGGAACTGCGACGAGTTGATACGGCGACAGCATCTCGCTTCTCAGCTCTTTTCAGCAGAAACACTCCCGGTTCGACCAATCTTTGGCGACGACAATATTGATATGCAAGAAGTTCTGGTGGCTGGGCATATGACCTTAACATCCGAAGAGGGTGATTGGATTCCTGTTGGACGAAGACGAAGAAGGAAATCCGATCCAGCACACCCTACTATCGTGAACAGACCACTTGCCACAACTCAATCTACATCACCAGGACATCGGGTGCATCCTCAAGTGAAGGGGATCAAGATGCGGCCATGGCGTTGTCCTCTTCCTCGACCTCGAGCGACAACGATGGTTCTCAGTGAGTTCTTGCCGCGTATGTCTCCGGCGGCCGGGAAGATACGTCCGGCGAGCATTCCGGGAATTCAAATTCGTAGTGAACATGAAGAAGCGTCAAAGGAGGCAAAAAAGGCGGTCATTAATTCAAGGAAATCACAGCATGATTGCAAACAACATTTCAATCAGCAGGGATTACCGAGGCCCAAGTCAAGTTGGGTACATCTGGGCCGGGTTTTTTTAGGGAGTATGGAAACCGAAGGTTGAAGCAACAATTAAGGAAAAGAATAATCAGCAGGGATGGCCTCCTAATTACTCGTCTTTCTCAACAACAGAACGATTACCATTGACGAGGAACAACTACGCCATCGCTCTTTCAACAACCTTGCCAATTCCGCAGCGTCGTACGTACGTGGCAGTGATGGCTTTGCCATCTCGGGACATACCGGCTGGAGGGCAATCGAAGCAGCAGTGGAGTTTCACAACACGGACTAACTCGACTGCGGCTGTTTCACGGATGGTTCCAAGATCCTCTGTCAATGGCGGCCAGGTACAATTTCCATTTTCTGCCTCTGCATCTACTTCGGGAACCACCGGGCAAGCAGGTTTTGGCGCGAATGCTGGACCTGTAGTCTTCGGTGTGCCTTATGTGGCACCAAATCTTCTTGCAAATACATCTACAAGTAGAGGACAAAGTGGACATATCAAGCGGAAAGGGCAAGGCTTCCCTCGTCTGCCTGGACGGACCCCGACTCATCGTGGTCAGTTTCCACTCCCAATCAGAGTTTTCCACCAATTGTTGCATCTGAACAACAGGGATCAGAGGCCAGGACACCACTAGTACCACAAGGATGGCAGCGACTGCTGTGCAAGCAGCCCTTCTATGCAAGCGTGCAAGCAGATGTTTTGAGCCCTCAGATTATAATCTAACAGTGCCTTTTCTTAGGGGCTCTTTTGCATATTTCATAGGTTGAGGTGGGAGGACTTATGTGAAAAAATTGAAGGCACCATTAGATTGTAATCAGAGGGCTCAAAACATCAGCTTGCACGCTTGCACGAGAAGGCTGCTTGCATAGCAGTCGTTGCCCACAAGGATATATCAATGTGACAACCACTGAAGTTGGTAAGGGCAAAAAACAGAAGCTCTGGTGTTGGAAGTGCAGAGTGGATACGCATATGTCGAGGGATTGCAAAGCAGTTCATTATTGTTACATATGTGACAATTCTTCTCATCCTACAAAAAGATGTCCTACTCACAAGATTTCTAAACCTATTGCTCAAGTGACTGGATTTGGTCATGAAATTACTCTTCTTCAGTAGATTCTGGATTCTCTTTATCGAGAGAACTTAGTACCGACAACATCGCCTATCGCTATGGTGACGGTGTCTGGCAGGATAATCCGTTCGGATGATGTGGAAAGAGAAGTTGCTAGAATCGTTCCTGCACAATGCACAAGCACAGGATAATCACAGGATTGATGACCTAGAATTATGCATTAAGAAACTTGGGGACACTTTATCTTTCACTCAGTGGAGAGAAGAGGAAATTAAACCCAAATTTCCACTGCAACCAGTTTGGGTGCATGTGTCAGGGGTTCCACATTTTCCGCGACACTTTCTTGGCTTGTGGGCAGTGGGAACAATCATTGGATCAACCATGGATGTTGACTTGTTGACTCTACGACGTTATGGAATTATTCGGATTCTAATTGGCACGGTTGACACTTCTCTTTTTAATGACAATGGAACTGTTACGACCGATGTCGCTGTCAAGATGGGAGTATACACTCTGAGCTTCAAACGTGAGTCTGCTGAATTGAGCTTCAAACGTGAGTCTGCTGAATTTAAAGTGGATTCTGACGTGGTGCCTTTTGCTTGGAGGGATGATGACAACCCCTCGGACAAGGATTTTGACAGGGATGATTTCATGGAGGAGGATGATCAAAACAAGAGACCAAGGCATATTTCAAACAACAATGGAGCTGAGGAGAGGGTACCGAATCAAAATGCAGGTACCATTGAATCATCGCATAATACCATGTCTCATAAACAAGGGAATGGGAGTCAAATACAACAACAAGTCTCTGCTTCATCTGGAGGAATGTGTGGCACTGCTAGTTGTCATCCGAAAATAGCTTTGGTGCAGGAGCGGTTTACTAAACTGAAGGCAAAACAAAAACTGGGTGATGATGAAGCGTTGGAGTTGTCCACTGATTCTGATGTTTCTCCTACTATGGAAGAGATTACCATGGTGATAATGAAGGATGGCACAGGAACAGATGTGGATCAACAGGAGGTAACCCAGGAGGTGGAAGTCCTGGAAGGTTCCAATGTGCCCGAACTGAATGCTCATGACGGCGTTGTTGGGGTACAACAAAAACAGGACACCATGACTCTGAAGATCGATAGTGGTGTAGATGTGGCGAACCTAGAGGCGGAATCACAAGTGGACGGAGTTGGAAATAGAAAGAATGTGGCACTGGAGGGAGTTACCGCTGTCACAGAGAAAGTTGCCCAGACAAACATTGATATGGTACTGGAAAAGGCCATCACTTCTGCTCTGGAGAGCTTGTGTGCTGAAGCTTTGGTGAAGGACGGTGCTGCACAAGGTGATGCGGACTCATCCTGCTGGAATGAATGCATGCCCCAAGCATCTGCATCTCAGTGGAGTGTGCAGTCTAAAGTGGGTGAAACGCAGAAAACAGTACTTGTATGGGAAAATAATGTGCATGCAGCACTGCCCCAGGTGGGGGCAACACAGAAGAATGTTGCAGCATTCCTAGAGGGCGCAGGTGTGCCCAAGTAAAATGAGCTGAAGACAGCAGACAAGGCAAGAGCTCATGTAACTACGACCACTTCACCAACAGTGCATACACAACATGCTGGTTTGGAGACGCCACGTTGCAGCAGTCGCCACATGGTGTCTCAGGACGGCATTGGCGATCACAGATGAGGATACAATATCCAAGGCGATGCGTCGGCAGACACAACATAATCTGGACACGCAGATGGGTATGTCTTCATCTACATCCATTATTTTCATTCCTGATGCACGTATATCTTCAAATTTGCACAATATTGGAGTTAGACTTGGAAATAATGAGAAACAAATTTATGATTCTGTAAATGCTTTAAAAAAAAAGGAGAATGACCGCATTAAGGTTTCTCCTAATATTTTGAGTGAAACTTCTATCACTTCAGTAGATGATGAGGAGAGAGATGTCGATGATGATGGTCAACTCCTATGTCATCTATTGAGTGAAATTTTAGCGGGAGGTACAGAGCATAATGATGTCATACCTGCTAAAGTCATGAAGAAAAAATTTAAACACAACAACCGGAAGGTTGTTGCAAAAAAAAAAAGTCACAAAGACAGCAAAACCACAAAAAGTTTTCCGATGAGCGACATGTTTTTCAATAGCAGAGGTCTTAGAGACTTGGCTAAACATTCGTACATCACTGGGTGTGTTCGGAAGTATGATTTAGATTTTGTGTCAATTTCGGAGGCGGGCAAAAGTGATTTTCCGGTGCATGTCCTTAACCGTCTATCGGGCAATTTGGATTACACCTGGTTTTGCCTCCCCCCGCATGGTAGATCGGGCGGTATCCTAGTAGGCATTAATATAAATTCTATGAATGTGTTGGCCTCTTCAGAAGGTGAATTCCATTTAAAAATACACTATCAAAATAAGGCTGATAACTTCATTTGGACTTCAGTTGTTGTATATGGAGCTGCCCAAGATGAATATAAGAATGCTTTTCTTCGTGAGTTGGTTGATCTAGGACGAGATAATCCTCACCCTATGCTGATAGGCGGGGATTTTAATATCCTAAGATTTAGTCACGAAAAAAGCAATGGCCATTTTAACACATGATGGCCTTTCTTATTTAACGCTTTTATAGATAGCCTGAATTTAAGAGAAGTTACAATGACTGGACGACATTTTACATGGGCCAATAACCTTTCACCAGCAACATGTGAAAAGTTAGACCGTGTACTGATGGACATGGAATGGGAAGAAAAATATTCCTTAGTCTCCGTACGCGTGCTGGAACGTGTTGAGGCGTTGTTTGATCATGCCCCTATTTTACTATCATCTAATCATAATAGAGTACACAACAACCGTCGGTTCAAGTTCGAGCTTGGATGGTTGTATCGAGATGGCTTCTATGAGATGATGAAGAATATGTGGGAGAGTCCGATTACCGAAGTAACTCCGATCCAAAAGTGGAACAATAAGATCCATTTGGTTCGAAAATATCTACGGGGATGGGCGGTTCACACAACGGGCATACTTAAAAAGGAAAGATCAAATTATCGGCAATAATAGATACATTGGACACAATCGCAATATCACGTACTTTAACTGAAAAGGAAATTGAATGCAAAAATCGATCAAATGCACAGTTAGCAAAGATGTTGCGAGAAGAAGAATTAAAATAGTACCAACTTTCTAAGGCCCAATTTATTCTTGAAGGGGATGCTAATACCAAATAATTCCATAATATTGTTAATGGAAGACATAGAAAGAAATATTTTTTCCCTCGAACAAGAGGAGGGTCTCATCGAAGGTCATGATAAATTAAAGGCTTACATTACAAAATATTATAAGAAGTTATTTGGGAAACCTGAGGAGAGTCATTTTTCCCTCGATGAAAACCATACAGATGATATCCCACAAGTTACCAATAAGTAAAATATTTTTCTTACTGCCCCTTTCACCATAGAAGAGGTTAAGAAAGCAATTTTCCAAATGGAACATAACAAAGCCCCCGGGCCGGACGGTTTCCCTGCTGAATTTTATCAACACTTTTGGGAGGTCATAAATCAGACATTATGGAGTTGTTTGTTTACTTACAAGAAGGATAACTAGAAATCTTCAGAATTAATTTTGGAGAGATTACATTACTGCTTAAGATTAAGGAAGCGACTTAGATACAACAATATAGGCCGATTTGCCTCCTCAATGTTAGTTTCAAAATATTTACAAAGACTGTCACCAATAGACTCAATTCAGTGGCTGATCATGTGGTTTGACCGACTCAGACAACTTTCATGAAAGGGAAAAATATACTTGATGGAGTTGTCATCCTTCATGAGACGGTACAAGAAATGCACAGAAAAAATTAAATGGAGTGATATTAAAAATAGATTTTGAAAAGGCATATAACAAGGTTAAATGACCTTTTCTTCGGCAAACATTAAGAATGAAAGGTTTTAATGAAATATGACAATCTTGGATTCATACTTTCATGTGTGGGGGCAGTGTCGCTATTAAAATCAATGATGATGTTGGACACTATTTTCAAACAAAAAAAAGGTCTTAGACAAGGGGATCCACTGTCACCAATGCTATTCAATATAGTGGTTGGTATGTCAGCAGTCATTATTGAATGAGCAAAAGGTGAGGGACAAATCGAAGGGGTGGTGCCGCATCTGGTGGATGGCGGACTGTCTATCCTCTAATATGCAGACAATACAATTCTTTTTATAGAACACGACCCAGAAAAGGCTAAGAATCTAAAAGTGATACTTTTAGCATTCGAGAAACTTTCAGAGCTAAAAATTAACTTCCATAAAAGTGAATTGTTTTATTTTGGAGAAGCTCAAAATATGGTATCGTAATATACCGAGATTTTTGGATGCGAGCAAGGATATTTTCCGATTCGATATTTAGGGATTCTTGTTCACTACCGGAAGCTCAAAAATATCGAATGGAAACAAGTAGAGGAGCGACTCGAAAAAATTAAGCGGCTGGAAAGGGAAATTACTATCCTCTGGTAGAAGATTAGTACTCATCAATGCAGTATTAAGCAGTATGGTACTGTATATAATATCATTCTTCCAAATTCCAAAAGAAGTGTTATATAGAATGGATTATCTTAGATCTCACTTCTTCTGGCAGGGTGATAGTGAAAAAAAAAAGAAATATAGACTGGCTAGGTGGGATGTAGTTTGCCGTCTAAAAGAACAAGGAGAGCTTGGGATTCAAGGCCTTTGGGCTAAGAATCAAGCCCTCCTCAACAAATGGTTATATAGACTTCTTGCCAAGGATAAAGTTTGGCAAAATATTTTGAAAAGGAAATACATTGGCTCAAAGGTGTTATCCCAAGTCTAATGGAAAGCTGGAGATTCACATTTTTGGGCTGGTTTAATGGCGGAAAAAAAATAATTTTCCCCGCTATGGATCATTCAAGATAAAGGACGTCTTTGAGATTAGATTCTGGGAGGACCGTTGGTTAGGGAATACCACCCTCCGAGATCGATATCCAGCATTATATGCTATTGCACGTCATAAAAATGACACCATTAAGTCAGTGATGATGACTCCCGCACCAAGAGTGTCTTTCAGACGTACTCTAATCGGAGAACGTTTGGAGTTATGGAATGCTCTTGTAGAGCGTCTGACATTATTTCATTTGACAAATGGGAGAGATGAATTTCATTAGAATCTGACTGCAACTGGAAAGTTCTCGGTAGATTCTATGTATAATGCTTTAATACATTTCGATGTGCCAGTAGACAATAATAAAACAATATGGAAGATGAAAATACTGCTTAAAACAAAAAATTTCACTTGGTATCTTCGCAAGGGGGGCAATTCTTACAAAGGATAACCTTGCTAGACGTAATTGGCATGGGAACATGAAGTGTTGTTTTTGTCATCATGAAGAGACTATCGATCACTTGTTTTTCCAGTGTCAATTTGCTCGTTCTATATGGTCAACCATCCAAGTAGCTTCTAACTTGTTTTCCGCCAAGCAGTGTTGCAAATATTTTCGGCAATTGGTTGAGTGGGATTGATAACAAGTTTAAGATACATTTGAGGGTGGGAGCGATTGCCATAATTTGGTAGCTTTGACTACGTAGAAATGATAAGGTGTTTAATGGTAAAGATTCATCTTCTTTGCAGGTTATATACAGGTGCACTTTATTGCTCCGTTCCTGATCACTCTTACAGCGTTCGGAGTACAAGACCTATATATGGAGGTTTGTACACGGTTGGAGCAAGTGGCGAGACATATGTTTACCCCACATAGGTGGCAACGTAGATTGAGAATTTGTCACTTTTCGCATTAGCTGCTGTCAGAATTAAAACTTGTATCAGGACATATTTTTATTTTCCTATGTCTTTTGACTGTGTGCATCCTAGCTATGCAGAAGCAGGGTGTAAACTCTTTTGTATCATCTTGATACTATTGGGTTTAATAAAAAACTCATTATTGAAAAAAAAAATGTATAACTGACCCTTGGACTCTTCTATAAGCAGAGGCCAAAAGATCATTGTAACAAGAGAGAGGCTTTTAAAGTGAGACTCTCTCTAGCCTTCGCACACTCTTGACTCCCGTTGAGGGCTTTGACGAGAGCAAAGGTTTTTGCCTGAGATTGGAATGGTTCTCCACTGAACAAAACTTAGTTACTATACTGAAGAATTGCAGTCTTCGATTATACTCCCTCCGTCCCCATGAACGTGTCGCTTTGTAGTTCAAAAATGAACTACAAAGTGACAAGTTCATGGGAACGGAGGGAGTACTTAGTTACTCTTCCTATGTTTCTTCTCTTTATCTTTTATTTATAGCAGTCTTCATTTATTTTTAATATATAATCTGTATAGGAATCCTCCATTTTTATGCAAACGACGAAAATAAATCTGGTAAGTTTTGACTTTTCAAAATAAAAACATGAGGACTTACATACCAATTCACCAGCATTTCTTTGAGTTACGTACATTGTGAAATAAGCTTAAAGCAAATTAACACGATTCAAAGCATGTCTACGGGTAACCATACATATTACCTTACTGACACCTCATCATAATCAGGTTACTTATTCCTCCCAAAGCTGGAACACGTATGTCTCATTTTTACAAACCCTGCTCATGTAGCTTAAGGGAGTAGTGGTCCATAAAAATACACGGAAATGAAGAAGAAGGTTGCATGTCGGCGAGTTTTTCGAGCGCGTGGGTCCTCATCATCTGCAAGCTGGGGGAACGTTTGCAACACCTTGTCTCTGCAGCTCGCCCATCACACTGTCCACAGAAGGTGGCTTTAAGCCAAGAGGCAGTGGAAGCCACGGTTTCGTTAAAACATCACCAATCGCTGCGTCTATACTCTCGTTTGACTGAAAAATTCCAACCAACATTGACCAGACTAAGAGTCCTTTCGTGTTAAATGTTTGCGTAAAAAATTATGATGTAAGAAGTACTCTTACTGGTTGCGTATGTAACTGGAGCTGCGCATCTTGCTGACTCTGGTTTGCGAGTGTTGGAGGAACAAATGGCCTGTACATTGGGGCTGGACAAGGTGGCATAACTCCTCTTACAGGTGGAGCAGGAAATCTCTGAAAATTGACATATTAACCATCTAATTAGCTACTGTCATGCATGCTGTAGCAACAAATTACCATTCTCTGCAATTGCAGCTGAAGCAGGAAACTTACCGCAGCTGGCATTGGCATTGCTATCACCTGGCTCGGCATATGTCCAGGTCCCTGGAAAAAAAACAAATTTATGAGACACTTATATTTTAGTAGTTTCTTCAGACTTTTAGTCAAGCATCACCATGCAAATAACATACCCTCATGTAAGGGTGGTGATGGTGCCAGAAGGCAGCTGGGTCAGATGGAAGAGGCTCCCAAGGTGGAGCCGGCGTGCGAGGGACGAGATGTCGAGGCCACATTGCCACCCGGGGTGAATCAGCCGCCGTTGAGGTTGTTGGGTGGCCCCAGACATGTAGCGGTCGGCCAAAGTGCTGCCGCATTGGATGAGGAGGCGGTGGCGGAGGGAAGCCCATGGTCGGCGCGGTCCACGCATTCGAGTCCGGCCTCTTCACGGCGGCTGTGGCACTGCCCCCAGTGGCATACATGATCTGCCGCCTCTGCGTCCAGCTCGCTGCCTCAGCCTCCCTCGCGAGCATATGCTTCCTGTGAGACCGGTACTTCTACACAAGGTTACATATATAGCACACAGTTAGGACTCGAAAGTTTTGAACAAAACTAATAAGATCAATGGTAGCACGGTTCTATCCTTGTTGATGTATCCGCTTTGTTTGTTAGCATTCCTGAGACTTTTTGCTAGTTTACACACGTGTTACCCGGTTTTCACAAGAGGATCTCACACTGCAGGAAGGAAGGTCTTGGACAACGCCCCCAACAAGGTTTACGACGTCAGTGATGCCGTTGTTGCCAGTTCGACACTACAGGAAACGCGATAATCTGCTAATTTTATTTGCGACCGCCGACCGTCACAAATAAATTAAATTGCGACGGCCCGTCTCTAGCCGTCGCAAAAAAGGAGGCCTCACAATTAAGATTCTATTTGCGACCGTCGTTGCCCAAGCCGTCGCAAATAAACGCCTATTTGCGACGGTCAACCCTAGGGCCGTCGCAAATAAACGGCTATTTGCGACGGTCAACCCTAGGGCCGTCGCAAATAAAAAACTATCGCAAATAGAGCCTTATTTGTGACGGTCTGAAAAAGAACCATCGCAAATAACTTAAATTGCGATAGCCGAACCAACAGACCATCGCAACTAAGTCAGCCGTCGCAAATTAATGGGATATATCATGCTCCGTCGGCTCCAGACTCACCACTCACACACTCACGCGTGCACACGCCCTGCCGCCGTCGCCGCCGCCGTCGCAGCCCGACGTCGCTGCCTCTGTAAGTCCCCCCTCCCCTCCCTCTCCATGGTCGCGCCCCCCTCCATGGCCGCCCTCTCTCCCCCCTCCCCTCCCTCTCCATGGTCGCGCCCCCCTCCATGGCCGCCCTCTCTCCCCCCTCTCCCTCCCTCCATGGCCACCCCCTCTCCACCTACCTCCTAGCCGACCCCCTCCCCCTTCCATGGTCTCCCCCCCTCTCCATGGCCGCCCCCTCCCTCCCCTCCTCCATGGCTGCCCCCCTCCCCTCCCTCCATTTTGAATTTTGAGCACAAATTTTTGCTTAATATGTTGAATTAGTTGGGTTAATTGGTGATTAGTTGATTAGAGGATTGAATTGTGTAATTGTTGGTTAAATTGGTGATTAATTGATTGAATTGTGTAATTCGTGGATTAAATTGTTGATTGGTGGAATAATTGTTGTATTTGATTATGAATAATGTTTAGGTTATTTAGTTATGTTAATCATGCTTTGATTATTTATTTATAATAAACTGAAACGTTAATCATGCTTAGCCAGGTTTAGGTTTAATTATGTTTAAGTTTATTTATGCCCAGGTTTAATTTTTTGTTAATTGAGATTAAGTTTGCTAAGCTAGGTTTAGGTCAATGCTTATGTCTATGTTTAGAATAAAATTGTTTATGTTTATGTTTATATTTATTAATTGATAAATTATAATTTAATAATTGTTATGTTTACGTTTAATTGAATTGCTTAGTTTTTTAGATTATGGTTATAATTTTTAATTTGATTGCTTTAGTGTTACTATATGTATAAAAATGGAATTCAGGTCGGCTTGACCCGACACAACCCATTTAGGGCCCGACAAGGCATATTTTGTTAGAGGTTAAAGTATGCGTATAAACGGACACGAAAACGAACGACAACGGTGCAAACGACATATGACTCGTAACATAAGTATGACGACTTTAACCGCATAGTCGTCCCTCTTTTTTACTTTAAGAACTGCACCGGATAAGGGGGTGTAGTGTTAAATAGGCGGCGTTATGCTGTCGAAATTTTAGGACCTATCCTGGACAATAGATGTAGGGTCGTGACATTAAACAAACTATGAAAACGGACACGAAGGTGAACGATAACGGTGCGAACGACCTATGATTCGCAACATACGTATGACGGCTATAACCGTATAGCCGTCTCCATTTTTACTTGAAGAATTACACCGAATAGGGAGGTATAATGTTAAATATGTGGCATTATGCTGTTGAAATTTTAGGACCTATCCTGCATACATTAACGATAATTTCTTCCGCTTTAAACTGCAGAGTCAAACATAAGTGAAGATTGTAGTTGGATGTATACTGGCTGGAAGAGCAGAACTGGTGGTCACTCGGATGAGTGGTACATCAAGTTAGATAAATTTTTGGATCGAGCATTTTCGTTGTCAACGGATGATAAGGTGCGGTGCCCATATACGATATGCTGGAACACTAAGTTTTTGAGCAAATTGGATCTTTTATTTCACTTATGGCGAAACAGTTTCACGCCACATTATGAGATGTGGACCTTCCACGGCGAGACTAAATCTCGAATCATAGTAGAAGTAGATGAGGATGATGATATAATGGGGGTTGATAGGATGGATGAGATGCTAGAAGCTCTGAAAGCGGAGGATCCTCTTACAAAGGAGGCAGAAGAGTTCTTCAAATAGCTCTAGAAATCACAATAGCCATTGCATGAACACACGGCTGTGACCGTCCTTGCTTTCTTGACCAGATTTATAGCAATTAAATCTAAGTAATTTTTTACATCATCTGCTACAATGATCTCATGAAATTGATCTGCGATATCCTTTCACAACCTCACAAAGCGCCTAAAGATGTGTATCACGCGAAGATCCAGATATCTAGTTTCGGTATGAACTATAAGAAAATCGATATGTGCCCAGAAAACTACATGCTATTCTGGAAAGAGCACACCAACAAGAATATGTGCTTGAAATGTGGTAAACCCAGGTATGTCGAAGTTGTTAATACTGATGGCGATAATATGATGACAGATGTCGGACATAAGCAGTTTTGCTACTCGCCTGTGACACCTCAGTTGAAGCGTTTGTTTATTTTAAAAACAACCGCAAGACACATGAGATGACACAAAGAAGGTAAACGTGAGAACAAAGAATTCTTGACGCATCCGTCTGACGGTGATGCATGGAAGGCGCTAGACCGTTTCGATCCAGATTTTTCTCGTGATGCGAGAACTATTCACGTCGGGTTAGCGACATACGGATTCTCATCGTTCAGTACAAACGCCACATCATACTCTTGTTGACCCGTCTTTGTCATTCCGTACAATCTGCCATCAGCTTTGTGTATGAAGAACGAGTTCATATTCCTCAGTCTCATTGTACTTGGACCCAATCATCCCGGGTCATGTCTCAATGTGATGTTGAAACCGCTGATCAAAGAATTGAAAGTGTTCTGGACAGGAGTCGAAGCGTACGACAGTTACAAGAAACTGAAATTCAACCTTCGAGCTGCTTATTTGTGGTCCGTCTATGATTTGCCGGCATACGACATATTTTCCAGATGGAGCACTCATGGTCGTCTGACGTGTTCGATATGTGGTTCAGACATGGATTACTTTCGACTAACTCATGGATGCAAGATATCTTACTTCGATTGTCACAAACATCGAGGGGAAGCACAAACACGGCCAATATAACCACTTGCGTTTAGCTAAACGCATGGTAAGTGTATGTAACTTATGTTTATATATTTATAATATATTGTTCGTGCTAACACGTATTGACAGGAGCGCGAGACGGGGGTGCTGCCGACCCCTGCTGAGATCTAAAAGAGAGGTCGCAGGACCCTTCTCAGCCTCAAGGGTGCAGTCAGGCCGCGGTCGAGCGATTGATAAGTTTAGAAATCATTCATATTAAATATAACTATATAGATTGTTGAACTTACACGGTTTTCTTGTTTTTCAGGCTAAGTTCGGGGAGGAGGCTAGGAGGATACACGGCGAAGGTTTCGATTGGGAATATGAACCAGTTGATTCTCAAGCTGCGTATGCAAGCGGAGGTGGAAAAGCCCGCGGAAGGTGAGTTCATAAGTCATTTTATCATTTTCAATTCAATATATTCAAGAGATTTCAATTTCATATTACTGATTCTTTTTTATAGGCTCGCCATATTCGACAGAATTGTTGACTCAAGGGCGACGAGACCTGTGAGAGGCTGCTCCACGCAGCCTTCATCGGTGGGCAAGTCAGGTCGCCGCGTCTTGCAGAGAGACATTGAGATGCAGTCCCTTCGATAGACCGTAGAAGAGAACCTCAGGCGACAGGAGGAGGAAAGGAGGGAGGCGGAACGATAAAGGATCGCGATCAAGGCCACGATCTCTTCCCAGGCAGCCTGGATGGCGCAGATGCGGGACACAATGGATGTTACAAAATGAAAACTAAAGTTCTCATTAATTCAGCGTAAATGACTTACTGATAGGTTACATATAATATTTGCAATGACATACCATGACTCGGGCGCAAGGTTTGGGGATCCAGCTACCGCCACTACCGTTCGTTCCAGGCGACCCTTCTTCTGCGGGTCAGGTAATTTTCTATGTCAACTTAACAATTCTAGTTTTACCTGAACTTATCTAGAAATAGAGCAAGGAAAAAGAGTGAGAGTGAGAGATAGTTAGACAGAATGAGAGATAGAGTTAGAAGAGGAAAGAAAATGGAGGGAAAGGGATAGCGATAGGGAGATCGAGTGGGAGAGAGAGAGAGATTGATATGGAGAGGGAGAGAGAGATAGATTGATATATAGAGAGAGAGGAATGAAGATGGAGAGAGGGGATGCAGATGGAAATAGAGAGAGAGGAAAGGAGGGAGAGATGTTGATGCATTTCTATTCTAACTCTAAGTTTCATGAATTGCACGGATCAGCGACGACTGCTCAAACTCCATCGCCGTCATTACCACCATCTGGAGTGAGGCGCGATGACGACCTTGGTGTACATCGATGTATTATTGATATTATGCTCGTTCTGTGTTTCTGGCCATCGAGTCGGGTAGCATTATATATTTAAAAAAATAAAAAACATTATTTGGAACGGCTTTTTATACAGTACCGTCACAAATAAAGCTTCTGGCCGTCGCAAATTAACATGTATTATTTGCGACGGCCTGGCCGTCGCAAATAGGACCGTAATTGTGACGGCCTGACCGTCGCAAATAGCCCTATGGGACCCATGGTTGGGCCCGTCAAGCTAGGCCTAGGCTATAGTTTGTGACGGCCTGACCGTCGCAATTACGGACCTATTTGCGATGGCCTAGCCGTTGCAAGTAGTCTTGTGGGGCCCGCGGTTGGGCCTGGGCTATAGTTTACGACGGTCGTTGTAAGCCGTCACAATTAAGCTTATTTGCAACGGTGGCCGTCGTAAATAAGCTTAATTACGATAAGACACTTACTACGACAGTTAAAAACCGTCACAAATTAGGAAAACTGTTGCAAATTACTTATTTGCGACAGTTTTCTGCTTATTTGCGACGGCCGATTGTCGAGATTCCTGTAGTGCGGCAAACCGCCGAGCAGGGGCTTTCGCGCCTATATACTTCTGAGTTCTGAGCAATAGCAATACAAGCACCCAAATAGCCTATGTTGTGTAGATCCAAGACTTTCGCACATGTCCTCGATCTCTGTTTTGACTTTCTACGTGAGTCGTACTGCGCGAATTATTTTCAGACATGTGAGGAGGTTCACGGGTTGCGCTTTCAGCTATATCCTTTCTTAACTGCTTGCGTGGGACCAGCTGCTCACCGCAAAGGGAAAGGTATTTGATCCACTAGCTAGCAAAGATCCAAAAATACGAACTTTTAACTACTTACTGTGGACCGCTAACATTTAAAAGAGCAGCACCAGATAAAGCCTCACTGTGAAATGATTGTTTATCTATTAAAAGAGACATAGCCACCAATGTTGTTCGTATCCAAATCAATAGAAGTGTTTTTTTTTTTTTTGTTCAGGAGCATATGCCACCCAGATTGCCAACTTACCGATTTATTTGCAGTATATGTCTACGACATCAAAGCATGAAAATACCAAAGCATTTTTCTAGGATAGATACTGCCATGTATATATAATACAATTTAATCTGGATAAAAAGTTGTAGATTCTAATAAAGACTGTAGATATAGTCTAATTATTTCAAATAAGAGTGTTTAAACATTTTGTAATTTGCAGAACAATAATAATTATGCCGGTTATAGGAAATTTAATATTTACATGGAAATGCAGATTAATATCCAAGGGCGAGCGAGAAAATTTTATGTGTGAATCATTCTATTTCAATTTTCTCTATCGATCTTGAAAAATATAGCCAGCAACCATTTGTTATGTAAGCGTGGGAATTATGTTTATGACTCCCGGATATTACTTGTATTTGTATGGAATACAAAATAAGGTTTAGATCTTTTATAAGTGTGTGAACTAGTGAAACAAAAAGTGACAGTCAATTCGTACTTAGCCAGTAAAATCTGTTTTAATATACAAAAGGAGTGAAAGTGGACATAGCCTATTGGTTAAGCATTCTGTGTCATCCTAAGTTTGATATTCTCGGTGAGAACGAAATTTCAAACTGAATTTCATAATATTAAATGTAGGTATTTTAGTGAGAACTTTATAGATGCTGAATCTCCTGGATGTACTCGGAGGAGAAGCAATTAATAAAATCCTCAATTCCAGTGCAATCCATAAGAAAAAAGGAACGTAGTGTGCATGCGCGAGAGGAAAACGACGATGCTGCTATGAGATGGGATTAACTAAGCATCGTCATTACGAACCTGCAGATGGCTGGCTATGTTGTGGCGCGTGAGGGAGTCGATGCCCATGATCTCCAGTATCCTGGATGGCACCGCCTTGTCGATGCCTAGCTGCTCCACCGCCTGCACAAATCGCCGGTGAAGCTCCGGTGTCCAATCCACCTGCAGAGACGACAGCACAAACACCTAATGTTACGAGGCTGAACGACTGTGCCTTCATTGCTTTTAGGGCTTCTTCTGCTGCTCCTGCCATGCATGCATGTACCTTTGTTTTCTTCTTTCCATGGGAGTTCTTTCTGGATGACTTGTGACGGTTGTCAGCCGCCTCCTGTGGTGACGATGTCGTGGAAGACGACGACTTCTCCTCGGCCACGACGACGGCTACACCGCCGGCGGCGAAGAAGTCACCATTATTCGCAGCGGCCGCATCATCATCGGCATGCTGATTGCACTCTCCTTTCCCTTCTTCCGCGGCTTCGTTATCCTCGGCAAGGACTTCACTGCATGGTTCCACGTGGGCCCCATCCGGCGACGGGTGTTGGACACTACTACTGGGCACCTCTTGGTCCGTGAAACCATTGTCACCGGCGGCGATCTCCTCGAAATCGGTGAAGATTTCGGCAGGGTTGACCTCGAGGTCCGGCAGCGCATCATCCCCGTCCTCGAGCCTGAGGAAGAAATCTCCAAAGTCTATATCATCGACAGTGAAGTCGAAATCCAGGTCAGGCACAGCCGCACCAATTGCGGCCATCTCCATGCCAACGCCGCCGGTGTCACCTCCGGCAGCGGCGCGCTCATCCAGTCCGGCGAACATCGCCGGAGACACCACAAGCATCTCAAGTCTAGTACGTACCTTGAAACTAGCTATCTGAGCTACGTGCACTCGCTCAGCTGCTAGCTAGAGGCCGCCGGATATAGCTAACTCGCTCACAAGCAGATAGTTGCATGCAGTGCAAGGAATGGGTGCGTTAGGGTAAGTTGTTGAGCCGTTTCCCATTGCTCAGCTGCTGCTGTTGAGCAAGCTGCTAAGCTAGCTAATGGATAGTACTGACCAGTTGGTGCGATGGCAAGTCTGTATACTGGCTCTCCGGGGAGTATTAGGTGAGAAGGGCGGAGGAGGCATGCCGACCACAAGCTCACAAAGATTTCTTCGATCCGTTTGATGGGTGGCCTTGTCCGTAAGTGCAAGTGCAGCTTGGTCGTTTCTGCGAATTATTGCGGGCTTCTAGCCAGTGTCCCTGTGTGTGGATGAGTGTTTTTTGGAGGCAGTGTTTTTTTCTTTTCTTTCATGAACAATTCCTTCTCCTTGACCTCTGAGATAGAGAGAGGGGGAGAGGGGTACGGTGGACTCGATCTCGTGAGACAGGCGAGTAAGAAGAGAACAAAAGATGACAGCGGCTGCATGTTTATCGGCTGCAGCCTGTCGTGCTGCTAGTGCTTGCACGCTTCTGCTCATGCATGACTATTTTTTATTATTGCATTGGGCGACGGAAGGGCTGTGACGCAGAAACGCGTTCGATGCATTGGATACAGCTCTGAGGTGAACACACGTGCGGAAGATCAAGAAGGGTCATCAAGGGGAGGTGTTGTTCCTGCATAGAAAACCTTTGGAAGCATAGACCATTGATCGGGCTGAATATTATAGTGGACGAAGTACATTTTCCTTTTATTTTTTTGTCACCCACTACAAGAAACCAGCAATTGAACGTCGAGGTTTCTATAACCGTCGGTGCTGTCGACTTTAAGTAAGATAAAGTTGTCGGTAATTAACCCCGACGTCTATGAAGTAAAACCGACGGCCGAACTTGTAAAACTGACATACATAAGTTTAAACCGTCGGTTGGACGAATCATATTAAATCTGTCGGGCTCCCACAAAAAAGCCGACGAACATAACTATCTATGTCGTTCCCCTAGTATGATCGACAGCTTTAACCAGGCAGCACCGAACCCCCCACGGCCGCCACTAGGTTCTTGCGGTTGTCCATCCCAAGCTCCTAAGTCGTCGTCTTCAACAGAGCGTCGAGACGACTTGCGTGGACCCGAACAAATAGCGGCCCACAGTGCCCATTCCATTATGTTATGGAAGAGTAACGAGACTCAGGCGAGATATAGAGCGAGATGTATTGTTAAATACATTTTGCGCCAATGTCACGGTGCACATTCTCCATTTGCCTGGAGCTCGAGGGGGTGTCTCGCTTAGCTGTTGGCTCCCTCGACAGGCTTGGCGGCTGCGTCTGGTTGTTTGTCATTTGGTGTGCTTGTCGATGGGGCGCAACGGAGAAAGAAGAGGAAGAGTAGTATTACGGTTGTGCCGAGAAGACGATCGCACGGGTGTCTTTATATCATCGTTTGTCCGGCGGTTCGCCTCTCGGCGTGCAGTATGGGATGCTTCGAATTGAGTTCAAAGGATGCATGAACTGTGCGTTCCCCTTAGTAACCGCAAAGGTCGCACATGTCCGGTCGCTTCAGCTGTATGTATTAATTGCTAATATCGTAGACGGCCCCATTATTACAGTCCGCCAGTGAAAATTGATATGATTACACCGACGTTTTAGTTTTGTGAGCCGCCTGTGATGTTTTATCATCATAGACGGCTTTTAATTTATTAGACATCATGGGCGTATTTTTGTAACAGATCGCCTGAGTATTTGTATTAATCGCTAGCATGTTGGGCATTTGGAAGCAGACAAATAATAAAATCTTTGAGGGCAATAAAATCCCAGATCCCTTCTTGCTTTCTTCAAAAAAAAAAAAGATTACTTGCCGTTAATTAATGCTTAAACATCACAACTTGTTGGTAACAGTATCATTCGTACTGGACAGTCACAACTTGCTCTGAAAAGAGAAGCTCCGAGTCCTTTGAGGTTTTATTTGAGCCAGCCGGGGGGTGCTCAGCTCCTGCTAACGCGAACAGTACTGGGAGGGACCATGCATGGAATGAGGTGGGCGCTCCTTTTCTCGCGTTTCACGGTCGACAGCTTTTTGATCCTTCTGTGTGTTTGCTACCTCAGCTACGTACGGTGAGAACATGTCCAAATCTGGGTGGGTTATTTCTTCGTTGGTACGTACACGCGCATAATTAAGCCTGCTGGGGCAGACAGGGGATTTGCAGTGCCTGACTGTTGCTGGCTTTGCCATTTCGGAGTCGATACGTGACACGTTTATGCACGTAAACATGCTCAGTCAGTAGGTGCATAGTCAGAAATATCAAATCAGATTGATGTATATATAGACAGTAATAATCCATCGCTCGCTGTATCGTCGTCGGTCGATTTGTTGTCTCATTTCATCACGGGTCCTCTCCTCCTCGCTCTGGAATTGAACGTACGTACGATCAGAGATATGGCGCCCAGCAGGCAGCAGCTTGTCTGACTCCGAACAGCAAATTCAGTCGAGGAGAGGGGAAGGGAAGGAAAGAATCAACCGCCCACCGGAAAAGGAGCGGGAGGAACGCGGAAACGGGCAAAGGAGGAGAGATCCACGGCGCGCGCTAGGCAGCCAGCCAGCCACACGTTCCGTCCGTGGTGGCGGTCACGGGACAGGTAGGCGCCGGAGCCGTCGCGGTCACGGCCCCCCTCCTGCTCCTGCTCCTGCTCTCTCATAAATGGAACCGCGCTGTACAAAACCGTCTGGCCGATCGGCGACACGTGATGGCGAGACAAGGACAAGGACCTCTGCCTCTCTCCCTCTCGCCTGCCACTGTAGAGCAAGGCACTGTCGAGGTGGACGCGGCACCAGCACGAAAAAGTAAGTCCTTTTAGCCATCATCAGTTCATCACCCTGGCCCGGCGCACATTGTTTCGCTTGCCACGGGCTGGCTAAGCTTGCAATGTTGCATTTACGTTCAGTAAGCATTTTTTGGTTTCAGTTTTCCAGTAGCGGTGTCAAGTTTATTTTCGCTGCCTGACCTTTTCTTCGAGCTTGTTTTTGTTCATCGTCAACACAGTTTAGACACATGAAGTTGTACATCTTAGATAGATATCATTTGTAATCTGTACCACCATCAGATCACCAGTTTATGGATTTTTAAACGAATGGTCTAACACACATCACCATGAGAAATATTTTGCATGCACCCAGCCAGCGGCAATTTCACCCACACATGTGAAGAAAGCTGTGCATGTTTTCAGAGACGCGCTTGAATCAGCATAAGAAAGGAACACTCAGCTGCCATGCCAGAGCACCATCAAGCACATCTTGGGAAATGGTGTTGACCAACGTAGCCTCCAGCCATGGCTCTTTTAACATTAGCCTCAAACATCTTCGGATTGTCACGAAGGACAACCGCCGCTTCATGGTTCAAGGGATCCTCATCGTTTGGTTGCTGCACATAAAATAATAAACATACAAAGCCCATTAACAAATTGTTTTACTAGTACAAATGCAAATTCAGGAATCTAAAGTAATAAACCACAAATTATGGGTTAAAAGGCATTTGAACTGCAGCTCAAATACGATTTTCCTATGAATCGTGAAAAAACGGTTATTCCAAGATAGTGTTATTTGCCAAGAGCAGCCTTCAGGGCAAAAACAGTAGTTCCACTCCATTTATAAAACTCACATCAGATGTTAAGGTTAGATGATAGTCAAATCAACCAAACCAAGGATTTTCAGTAATTGACTCATCATTAAACTGAAATCAAGGACTGCACACTACACATGAATATTACTTAGATACAGTAATAAACAAGTAAGTTCACTTCTCAAAGGAACAAGTTAGCAATTAAAGCACATTAAACATCACTTATGAATTGGTATGTCCATTTGAAGACAACCTTCTTGCAACCACACTAGTAATTACTTAAAAAAAACCTCTTAAACCATGAAGTTCATGAACTAGCAACAGAATAGTTCATACACAATTGCAAACACAACAACTACTACTACAGTAACAACAAATCCTTTTATTCCCAATCAAGTTGGGGTAGGCTAGAGATGCAACCTCACAAGAACCAATATAAGACGACAAGAAAAAGTAATAGAAGACGTGGGGGAAAAAAAGAGAAAAGGGGGAAGTAAAAGTAATAGACCGAAAGGTTGGGGGTGAAAAAAGTGAAGTAAAAAAAAAAGGTTCTGCCAAGCGGATTGCTAGTTTCCACACTCCTATCAACAGATAGCTAACTTCAAATACAACTTATTCAATTTTTCCTCCTAGACATATTATTTGAATCAATGGGGATCCAAGATAGATAAAATACCGTAAAAAGAAGATTCAGGCCATATATGACAGTGTTGATATTGAGAACAGGCTTCCAATCTTCACGCAAAATGTTTAGACAAACATTTCCCTCCAAATCAATATTTGGATGGTACACCTGCATGTTAGAATAGAAAGTGATTCATTGAGCAAGGTGGAAAGAAATTTCAGAAGATAATGAAAATTGAATAAAATATTTAGAGGAGAGGACGATAGCACTCATTGAGGGAGGACATATGTGGTGCCTTGCTGGAGCTCGGGAGCTTGCACAGCTCCCAGCAGGGGCTGGGTTAGTCTCCTAGGAGTTAGGTGGTTCTGAAAGTCGTCTTTTATTTTTTTTCAGTGGCACGAGACTAAACTGAAAGTTCAAGGTGTTGTGGTGTGTGTGTGTGCGTGTTAAATATAATCTTGTTTTATAGATTAATAGAGAGTCCACGTCAGTTTTAGAGATGAGTCCTAGTACAAGTAAGGATAGATAAAAAGTCCTAGTCAGATTGAAGATAGAGTCCTAGAAGTCAAGTTGCTTGTGGACAGCTATAAAGTTGGGGAACCCTCTATTGTAATCGAAACAGATCATTATTGAAATTTTCGAGTTCAATAATTGTCTAATTTTCCAACAATCGGCATTGAAGCCGGTTCAAAGTGCGATCTGCTGCCCCCGGGAGCGTGTGCTTCCGCGGTGACCAGCTGAACAGAGCGTTCGAGCGGCCAACTGGGCGGAATCGACGTTCTGGCAGAAGACTCGACGCTTGCAGGAATCGGTGGACTCGCACAAGCGATGCCGGTCGCGGCGAAGGAAGCGCACAAGCACATAGAAATCATCAGTCGGTCGGCCAGTTCCAATCAGAAGAAGGGCACGACCTGATTCGATAGGCGCCACGAGTCGATCGGGGCGGGCGCACGGAAACTACGAAGGCGGGCGGTGCAGATCGGTGCATGTGAGAAAATCTCGGCAAGCGGCTGGATCAATCGGCTGCATGCGGACTCCGCAAGATCGAGGAAGTCTGGAGCGGGGCAGCAGTCCTAAGACCATCCGCAGTGACACGCTGCAAAGCATACTGTATACACTGCAACACAGTATAAATTTAAAGTGCGTACTGTAAAAGTAGAAGAAAAATAGTGTGTAGAGTATACTTTAAGGTACCCTGGTACGGGTAGCGCGCAGCGCTGCGTGCTCGAGAACAGAGGCGCTCGTGGTGCTGGATGCGCCGTGCTGGAGAGCGGTGTGTGGAGGTCTACGGTGCTTGTGTGGCTCAGCAAAACTAAGGGAAGGAGAGGTGGCTGTGTCAAGCACGATGGCAGACAGCAGATGCAGAGTGCTGCACCTGTGCGGCAGAACAACTTGCAACACGTGCCTGAAGAGCGGCTGCCATCAAGAGTACAAGGTCAGGCGCAGCTCCAAAGAAATTACCGAGGTGAGCAGACAGCACCTGGTTGAAGGTTCCTGAATGACTGCTGCGTGAGGTCCTGTTCGTTGAACACCTGTTGCTGCAGAAAAAAAATTCAAGGCACGTGCAAGGGCAGGCTATGGTGGAGGTCCGTGCTGGACTGGGCCCTTCTGAAAACATGCATGAAGAGAGCTAGGCCGGGCCGGGTAGCACGGGCTGGGCTCAACTTAGCAGACTGCAGGAAGAAGATCATGATGGGCTAGTGGGCCCGGATCGTGTTGGTGTTACGTAAGGAGGTGTACTCATAGATGTGATAAAGATTGTTCACGGCAATAGAGATGTCCGTGAGGAGAAGAGTGCTCGGGACGGATGTGTTCATCTTAGGGGGTGTAGTTGTGTCCACCCAGAGTTAAAACTCGGAATGTAGTTATGTCCATGCCAGAGGTGTAGTTGTGTCCATCCTAGAGTTGAAACCCAAAATTGTGAGCTCGAGATGATGTGTTCATACCATAGGTGTATGACTGGAATGAAGACGTGCCCATTCTGAGATCGAGTGCAGGATGAAGCTCATCCTGGGGTGGAAAATGTGCCCAACCCAAATCTATGTGCGGGGTAAAGTTGTGTTCATCGCGGGGATGAAGATGCGACCATCCCGAAGTTGTGCAAAATGAAGATATGATCATCATGATAGTGTAGTGCCCATCCCAAATGTATTTCAATTTAGTGAGTGTCCTAGTCAGATTGGAGATAGTACTAGGAGTCAAGTTGCTTGTGGGACCCCCCCCTGTAATCGAACTCGAAGCAGAACATTATTGAAATTTTCGAGTTGAATTGTGTGTTTGTGTGCGTGTGTTGTACTTCAGAACTCTTCTTAATGAAATGAAACGTAGCTCTCCTGCGCATTCGAAAAAATATAGGGCATCATACCTTGGTCTTGCACTTGACCTTTGGAGGGTCATGGGGATAAGACGGCGACACTTGAAAGGTGAAAATGAAAGTGCCTCCCCTAAATAAGTAGTAGAAATACAAACAATTGACTCAGCAATTTGAAAAATAAATTGATATGAAAGATACTCATCAGCTAATATATTGAGAAGAATAAACATGAGTGTATTAGTTAACTTAGGCTGCAATGAGTGACTTCCAATATGAAGTTTTATCTTACCATTGTTAGATATATTACTACAATCACCAAATATTCCCTTAGCTAGATCACAGCAATTTCTAGTCTGAAGATGATACTTACATGTAATATCCTTCGTCAGGTCGGATGATGATCTCAAAATTCATCAGATCATCCTTGCCATTGGGAAAAGAAATCGATGTGGTCTTTGGTAGGTTGAGTTCACTAATATCTGCAAGGTTTCATGTAAACATAAATATTCAAGAGGTATGTCAAATTTCTCATAAGATATATAGGACCATAAAACCAAGAATTAATTACAACATGAATAGCAGAAACAACAAAAGCCTTTCAATCCCAAGCAATTTGTGGCAGCTAGATATGAAAAAACCAAGAGAACTAGCAAAATTCAGGAATGATTTACCAAGTCAAAACAAATATGAGGTAACAGTTGGCTACAAGAGCTTAGGTATATATGCATCAAGTGCCCACAGAGTTTAGATTAAGATCATAGCTTTAGAATTGGAAATGATTCAGTAATTATTTGGGTCCACTTCCATCACATTTGAGTAAATCAAACAATTCTCTGATCCTATGCAAAAGTGGTATTAGCTTAGTGGTTAGGACTTTTAGAGCACTCTGTTAGAGGTATAATAGTGATATGATATTAGATGATGTATTAGGGGCTTACTTGCATATTTGTCACCCTTGTACATCTATTTATAGAGGTCTCCGGCCTCCTCAATAATATAAGATCAGAAGATCCAGTATTCATAACATGGTATCACAGCCTAGGTTTCTACCCTAAATTTTTTGGTGGCGGCGGCGCCGCCGCCAATATGGAGCCTCTCCTCCCGAGGCTCTGTCCCGTACGCAGCTCTTCTCTGTTGTCGACAATGGCGCTCCGGACGTCTTTTTCTGCCGCACGCGCTTCACATCAGATCTGGCGACTCGTTCTTCCCATCGGGACCGTCCGGCTTTGTCGGATCCGTGCGGCTTCCTCTTGGTCGTGCTCTGCAGCTGATTCCTCAGCCCCGCAACTCTGTGTGTCTCCTCCTCGCGGCTAGACTTCTCGGAGTCGAGGAGGTCCTGGAGGCGTGGTGACCTCGCCCTCATTAACGGCGCCAGCGCTCTCGGCGACGGCGATCTCTTCGCAGGCGGACTCCAACAACAGGATGCGGTTCTACAATTTTTGGCCGGCGGCTTCGTTCTTGCCGCGGAGGCGTCGCTGCGGCCGGTGCTGGTTTTCTCCTGCCGGTCGGCCGTCGCACTCCCAGTCGCCGTACCGCGTGGGATCGGGCCCGCGCAGGCCCCCGATCTCGCCTGTGGCCTTGTTCACGTCGTCGCCTCCGTCTCCATCAGCGTCCTCGTCCCTCCCGGCACCAGATTTGCCTCCCTTGGCGCCACAGCTTCCTCTACCTCATGTCCCTTGGCGGCCGCCGGTGCTTGGGGCGGATCCGTGGAGGGGGCGGAGGTGGAGAGCGCCTGGCGCAGGAGGACGACTGTCGGAGATGGAGGTTGCGACGGACGGGAGAGCGCCGCGGTGGAGGCGGACGCGAGTCGGCGGAGGCAGTGTTTGGTCGCCATGGTGTGGCTTCCGTTGTTGCGGCGGACTCGCGGTGTGGTGTGTCGCCCGCCTCGTGTGCGCGAGCCTTCCAGCATCTGGCCGGTGCTGACATCAGCATGATGTCATGCTGACGTCAGCATGTCACACCCGTGGCTTCCAAAAAAAACTGCTGCTTGCAAAAAAAAATGCGACAGCAACATTTCTTTTTCGGATTTGTGATGACATTGACGTCTTTTGGGTGCCTTCTTTTGGCTGCCCGTGACGTCTTGATCTATCATTGATTCGGGAGCTCCGTCTACGCCTCGTTAAAAAAAAATGTTGTCTGCGCCACTTCTTTTGTGCTCTCGCCGTCACCTGCCGCTGCATATGTTTGCATCTTGCCGTTTTGGTCATCTTCGTTATGATGACTTTCTCCTTCGGTCGGAATTCCAGCTATGCGGTGTGCTTTTCAATTGCACTAATAGTCGTGATTGGGTTCCTCGGATGCGTATATATATATATATATATATATATATATATATATATATATATATATATATATATATATATATATATGTATGTATGGTTTACGACTCTGGGAGTGCTCATGGACGATCTCTGGTGGTATTGATCCTCGTCGGTGTGATTCGCAGCATGTTTGGGAGCTTGACTGGCTTCGTCTTCCGCTGCTCGTGCCAGTTTCAGTTTTGCCAGCTCCTGTTTTGCTGCTTCATCTACTTCGACGTTCTACTTAGTGACACCAAAGATCATCTTTGTGGCTTCAGCATGTTTTTATCTCTTCAAACTCAATGTTCTTGATGCACCTTGAGTTTGAGGGGGGGGGTGTTAGGATTATAATAGTAATATTATATTAGATGATGTATTAGGGACTTATTCGCATATTGTCATCCCTGTACATCTATTTATAGAGGCCTCCGACCTCCTCAATAATAGAAGATTTGTAGATCCAATATTCATAACATGGTATACAGAGCTAGGTTTTAGTTTCCCTACCAAACTAGTGAAAAATTTTCGGCAGTGGCCAGCGCCTTCGGCCGCCGTCGAAACTCTGCGGATTCGTGATTGATCTGGGCGGAGGATTTGAGGCCGCTCGTTCCGGCGCTCTCATCGTCGCACGTAGGCTCCCGTGGATCAGAGGCAGCGTACGTCAACAGCACGCTCGCGGACTCGAGCATCACGCCGCTGTCGCTGCAGCTAAACGTGGGGCTGCTGCTGCGCGCAACGGACGCGAGGCTCGCTGGCTTCAACGGCGCGGGCTCCTCTACTCGCTGCACAACGCGAGCTCCCACCTCCTGCTCATCCTAGCCCACGGCGCTCTCCTGCGGCGCCGCCCTCCCATGCACGGCGGAGGGCGCGGACGCCGACGGCGGCGGCTTCATCTCCGACAGCGTGACGTCCTTGCGTGAATTCACATGCCAGCGAACGCCTCAACGGAGAAGCCAATCCACGTCACGCGAGTCTCCATCCGTTGCGGGATCCAGATCTAGTTGATGATGTCATCATGATGTATGCTTGACGTCAGCATCATCAATGTTAACTCTCGTGGGCTGCTCTCGTGGATGACGCAGCACATCTGATGCCTCTGGATCTTGCCTCGTGAGTTGTGCCGCCTTTGGTGCTGTGATTCTATTTGTTAGGGAATAACCCTAACGTAAAAAAATGCTGCTTTTAGTAAAAAAATGGCGGTGTCGACTCTTCTTCGGATCTGAGATGGAATTGACGTCTTTTGGGTGCCTTGTTTTGGCTACCCGTGACGTCTTGATCTATCATTGATTCGGGAGCTCCGTCTACGCCTCGTATAAAAAAAATGCTGCTTGCGCCGCTTTTGTTGCGCTCTCGCTGTCGCCTGCCGTTGCATATGTTTGCATCTTGCCGTTTTTGTCATCTTCATCATGGTGATTTTTTCCTTCGGTCAGAATTCTAGCTATGCGGTGTGCTTTTCAATTGCACTAATAGTCGTGATTGGGTTCCTCGGATGCGTCTATATATGTATGGTTTACGACTCTGGGAGTGCTCATGGACGATCTCTGGTTGGTACTGATCCTCGTCGGCGTGATTCGCAGCATGCTTGGGAGTTTGACTGGTTTCGTCTTCCTTTCCACTGCGCGTGCCAGTTTTGCCGGCTCCTGTTTTGGTGCTTCATCTACATCGACGTTTGCAGAGTGGGACCACCTTTTGGATCATCTTTGTGGCTCTTAGCATGATTTTTTTTATCTCTTCAAACTCAATGTTCTTGATGCAACTTGAGTTTGAGGGGAGTGTTAGAGGTATAATAGTGATATGATATTAGATGATGTATCAGGGGCTTACTTGCATATTTGTCACCCTTGTACATCTATTTATAGAGGCCTCCGGCCTCCTCAATAATATAAGATCAGAAGATCCAATATTCATAACACACTCAAATCCTGAGTTCGACTTCCCGTAGGAGTTTCAAAATGGGGTTAAATAAATCATCCCGTCTGTCCCACACCAAAGCATAGGTCTAAAGACCGGCTCAGGTCATTCTCACATGGGCTACGGTGTCGTTGTGTAAGGATAGGGTAGGGGTTCGGGGGTTTTCTTGGCCTGTGTGACAAGGTCATCTTCTGCAGCAAAGATAGCTAACAGTAGATAAGTATAAAATTCAGGCAAATTAAAATTGAACAAAATAGATTCATCACGATAAGGTACGGTATCCATTGTAACATCACGAACTCTTTTCCGAAATCGACCACCTCATGTTACATCAAGTATGGTGTAATCCTAATGTGTTGCGGCATGGGCCAGATTTTGGCTGCAGGCCGGATGGACCTAGGGCTCCTAGGAATTGTTTAGGTATAGGACAATAATAGATAACGTAGGAAATCAAGCATGCTATTTAGATCAGAGAAAAGATCCTAGAAGTTAGAAAAAAAGAGTACTATTGGGAAACGAATCAAAATGTGTAACCGGCTATATAAAGCCACAAGATCATAGTCATAGGAAATAAATAATTCCCTCTAGAAATTACTTTTTCCTTGTCCGAAATCCCAACATTCTAGTATCCAGAGCTTAGGTTCTAGATCCTATCCACTGCCCCTGATAGACATGCTCTAGAGGTGGGCAACAAGACATCGTGACGGGAGGTAGGAGGCAGATATGTGGTAGCGTGACGTGAATCCCACCAATACAATGCGGATCCCGTTGGCTCGACTGCGGATCCAAAGCTTCTCGAAGTGGATTCCTGTTGACAGTGAACAAGAGGCTCCCAGATGTCGCATATCCGACGCGAAGCATAGGTGGCGCTGGGCGAAGATCCTAGCGCACAATAAATGGTGGCTCAGACCGAGGTGAATCCGGTCCAAGGCAGGCCCACATCTCCAACCAGGCTCGACAAATCTCGCTAAATCAACACGAATATGCGCGCAAACATAGCTTGGACATGTGGATTGATGTGCGACATTGCTAGACTTGAGCAGATCTCCACGAATCAACGTGGATCCTTTCGAAATCCATTGAAGCTTAGCGTGATGGGAGCCGATTCGAGGCAGTCGCAAATCCAGCGGAGGCGGACAAATCCAGCAGCTCTGAGTTGAGGAACAAGTGGATCGAGCATGGCTCACGTGGATCTGGACAGAAATCAACACGGATCTCGCTAGCACCACGCGGATTGTGGTGGAGCTCGACACATCATGGCATGCTCGAGAGGCGTGTGGGCAAGGCGGCTTGGTGGCACGCGGTAGGTCGCGTGAAGCGGAGCCGCGCTGCGGTGGGGCACGTCCAGAGGTAGAGCACGCGGGCGCACAGTGTGCTCCTGCCTATCCCGGTACATAAGGTCGGAGGAGAATATTGTGTAATCCTGATGTGTTGTGGCATTAGCTATGTTTTGGGCTACAAGTCGGATGTGGCTCGCGTCTAGGAGTCTTTTAGGGATAGGATTCTAATAGATCAGGTATGAAATCAAACATGTCATTTAGTTTAGATTATGAAAGAGATCCTAGAAGTTAGGAAAGGACGATCCTAATTGGAAACAAATCAAGGTGTGTAACCAGCTATATAAAGCCGACGGATCATTGGAAAGAAATAATCCTTTCCTGAAATTACTTTTCCAGCGTCTGAATTCCAACATCAACTGTAAACTTGAAAATGAAAAAAGGGATAGATTGAAAACTAGACACTATGTAACATAAGCAATTTTCAGATAAAAAAAGAATCTGAAAAATACGGTACTTAAGGGTTTGTTTATATAAAATCAATCTATGTGGATTGGAGGGAATGGGGTGCAAAATGAACTAATTTCAACCTCAATCCATTTGGATTGGAGTGTATTCTTCTCTATCCAAACAAGCCCTCAGCCCCTCACCACCTGCTTATGGAAAAAAAATGGAACCGTTGCATCAAATACTGTGATGTCACCCCTAACAATGGGGTAGATGAGGTGTTGGTTAACAATATATGATCTATCACAAGGTGAGGTCACCAGGGCTAAACTTCCAGCAGCTGGAAGGGGTGACATTTGTAGCAGTATGTGTTAAGGTGCAGGCATTGGTGGTAGCATGGCAGGATGGGGGTGAAAGTGAGATGGCGATAGGAGTGAGGAGTGAGACGGGCAGTGGTACGGATCTTGAAGAATCACTGCTCCTCATCCTGCTAGCAGTCAGCGTAGGAGAGAGCAGGCTACTGGGCATTGAGAAAGCAGTAAGGCTGAAACTGGAGAAAGTAAGAGAGGCAAAAGAGGATGTGGGAAGTGGTTAATAGGAGGGAAAATCTAGGAAATCTTTTTTGTGGATAGATAAGAGGTGTGCATACAATATTAAGCGCCTCATGTAACATAATTTTCTTTTATGAACACAGATTAGAAAATTGCCAAATCAAAGCAAGAAGAAAAGAAAATTTTACAAGTTTACCCTGATTGGTAGATCACAAGATTATAAATTGTGCTTCCATGGGTCTTGAATATATTAGAAAAACTAGCAAACCATTCATTCAGCATATTATAAAGCATATAATCCAACACACCTTTATGAAGACGGAGCTCGCCAGCAGATTGCTTCTTGACAGGGGCCTTCCCGGCAGCACTTGCTGCCTCCTCTTTCTTTTGGCCCTTTATTTTAAAAAGATTAATCATCTTTCTGTAAAAAGGAAAAGGGAAAGGGCCACAATCAGATATTCACACAGCTGATATCGGTGTACGTGCATTCCAGTTTTTGTTTCCCTCTGAATGAGAATGAAAACAGGGTACAACGTTAACTTTTCAGTCCCCTGAGAAACCAACTACGTCCATATCTGGTGGTTTAGTTATTTCGTGTGGTATGGTTAAATGGGTATTCCAAACCAACCTTGTGGATAAACATGCCCTTAAAGTTAGAGGTGTACGATAAACAAAATATGAAAAAAAAAACAATGTTGACTCTAAAACGCAGAAAACATAGTAGCAAAACAAAGTTGACCCAATGAGATTTTTCATCAGACAAGCGAAAAACTTTAACTTAATGATTTGCACAAGTAATAAATAAAACCTACCCATAGTTTGGTAAAAATGTCGGCTTATCAAGGTACCACAACAAACCCGTGTCACTTGCCCTGTGAACATATAATCACCTTGACTATCTTGGTTCTAGTGGAGATACTAAATAGAAAATCTGCATCTAACTACAGAAGGAAAACAAAGCTTCTATGTCTAAGCAAAAGTTGGTGATGTTACGCACCTTCCAGACTATTTCACTTTGGCCCAATTTGTATTCACTTATGCACGGTTGCAATTGTGTAACTGTTATTACACCCTCCCATAGTTATTAAGGCGGTAAGGCAACTTAAGGCGACATACCCCCCTTTTACCTTTTAAGCGATAAGGCGTAAGGCGAGGTGACGCCTTACGGCCTTAGTCATATCTAAAAAGAAGAAAATATAAGATTTTTGTACCATTGTTTATGTAAAAAGAAAACAAAATGACTTGAATAAACTGAAATAGCCCAATCTAACACAAAACCGGCCTAACACCATAGACCCAGGGGTGGCCCAGTACCTAGTGCTAACAAAAACCCTAATCCCCTCACTTCCTGCCAGGCTCCCCTGCTCCCGTAGCCCCCCCCCCCCCCGGCAGCACTGCCTCCCCCTGATCCCGCCGCCGCCGCCTTCCCCTAGCAGCACAGCCACCACCACCACCTTCCCCTGTGCGCCGCCAGGATCAGCGAGTCGTCGGCCTCCCACCGCCGGATCTGCGCGCCCCCGGCCCCTGCTCCCTGCTCGCCCCAACTTCCCTGCTCGTCTTACCGCTTAAGCAACGCCTTAACTACTATGCCCCCTTCGTCCAAAAATCTCCATCATATTATCTTACCGCACGGTGACCAAGGAAAAAACTGCCGCTGTTAGTACTCGCTAATCCCGTCATTGACCAAGGAAAAAACTGCCGCTGTTAGTACTCGCTAATCCCGTCATTACGTTACTGCCTTCAAAATCAATTCATGTGCAAACACCTTCCCAGCTGCATGCAAACGCCTTCCCAGCAAGGATCAATGACAGGTGAGGGGTCATCTCTTGATGGCACCATTCAATGGAACATCGGGAATGAACCAGTGACACGAGGATAGATGGCAAAACAGTAGGGCAATGAAGATTATGGGAATTTGCTATTTCTCTTAGGCGGTTTGGATTGTGAGGTGGAGGGAGTATTATTGTTTTCTGGGTAAGGGTGTAAGTTAATAAGATGCAACTGGTTAATTTGCAAGGAAGTGGCAGCTGATTATGATTTACAAAACTCGTTATCATGGTTTCGTTTTTTATCCCTAAAATCTGCACCAAATGCTCCCCTCGTAACTAGTTATTGATAGTGGTGTCAGAAGGGCATCTGAGGCTGAAAGCATTTTCATCTAAGATCAGTTTCGAGAACTGAACGCACCCGCGGAGGCTAAAAGCAAGCAACCATCCAGTAGCACCTAATAACGACGAAACATGGACAACATAGCGAGAACATACACCGGGGTCGAAGGGTGATGAACAATTAGTACGTACTGGAACGGATCGACCCAAGACAGGCAAAATTGCGAACATACCACCACTGCGAGCTACGATCAATCGACTAATTCATTCAAGGATAGAAGATAGAACACGCGTATGATGCATAAGCTAGAAGATTTGGGGGATGGACAAGGTAGGGTTCCTCCATACCAGGCAGCGAAGGAAAGGCCTATCCCGGATGTCGATCTGCTGCGCCTGCGCACAAGGCAGCGACGGCGGGAACACGAGAGCCGGCGGATCTGACGAGCTCGGGAGGGCGATACGGCGGAGGAGAGGACCCTGCCCTCAGCTCGGGTTGGGTCGGGCAACGAGAGGAATGGCTGCTCGACTTGGGAGGACCCCTTTCGAGTTCGACTTCGCGATTACTGATTCCAAATCCGACATCATACCTGACCATGCTTTTTTTTTTTTTTGCGACGTCTTTCTGTTGCGTGTCAAACTACCTGACCTGACCAGTTGGGTGAATTGAATTCGACGGACATCGGAGTAGGGGTGGCAAAAAAAAACAGGACTGAAAAATTGAAACTGAAAAAATCAAGACTGAATAAAAAAAACTGAAGTATCGGATACGTATTCGAGTATCAGATATAAATAACCGATATTTTTATTTCGAGATCGGGTATCACCTTCGGGTACTCAAAATATCCGAATAACCGAACAACAAAACTTCAAGTTAAATTATGATCTATGAACTCTAAACAATATGAATTTTGATATTTCATTTCTGACTTATGATATGCAACTCATTATATTAAATTATTTATTTACGATCCATCACTAGTGAGCTAATAGTTTATTTTTTTCGAGATTAAATTTACGGATGATACTATACTTATATTATTGTTTAGAGCATGAAATAAAAATAATATACAATTCGGATATTTTGAGTAAGACCGAAGACCGAAACGAAATTTAGTTACCCGAAAATTTTAGGTATCTAATATTCATATAACATTTCGGGTAGTGATTTTAAAAAACCGAAATTCAAAAAGACCTAAAAAATCAGACCGAATTTATTGAGTAGCCCGAACGTCCACCCCTAATTATATGAGCGCACTTTGCACTGATCCGTAGTTTTTTTTTACACCACAAACATTTATATACACACATTGTACATCTATAAGCATATTAGAAAGACTTGTGAGCTAATTTTTAGGACAGTGATTAGAATGCAATCCAAATTGTGATATAATTGTGCAATCAATTATTCATATATATTGGATCTGTATCACAGTTTTTTACTTTCTTTTTACTTAATATCCTCCACTGATGCACTCAGGTGGCAGGGATTAAGTAAAAAATACAACAATTGTAGGATGCAAATCTAATAAACGAGGATGATTAATTGCACGATTGAACCGTAACACAAGTTGCATTCTAGTTGTTGCCAATTTTGAAACCTACAAAGTAATTATACCATCTCTTTATCAATAAATACACCATCCACCATTGAAAAAAAAAAATTAAAAATGCAACACACATATTAAGTTTAAAACTCGAATCTCAAGTAGACAAATCACTAGAAAAATAAACTATTATCGTGGGTCAAAATTATTTTCGGGGACCTCGCCTATAATGATGTATTTATAACTAGATGCTATACCGTGCTTGTTCATCTAAAAAATTGTACAAGTTCACGATGTGCGCGTACACCGCCGCCTCTCCGGAAGAGTTCTAGAGCCTTCTTCTGGTGTTTTCGGCTCCTTTTTCTTTTTCCCATTGACTGACTCGTTCCCCAATCGTGCGAGCCGGATCCCCAATCCTCCCCTTCCCTCACCTAACCCTACCATACGCCTCCCCCGTCGACCGCGACCTCCGGCGAGCGAAGATGCCGGCGACGGCGGGGCGCGTCCGCATGCCGGCGAACAACCGCGTGCACAGCAGTGCGGCGCTGCAGACGCACGGCATCTGGCAGAGCGCCATCGGCTACGACCCCTACGCCCCCGAGAACAACAAGCAGCAGCGTCCGTCCTCCTCCGTCTCCGCCAACGCCGCTGCCGCCGCCGCCAACGACGCCCCGGCTCCCGCCTCCGCCGCCGACGGCAACGCCTACACCAGCTTCCAGGGCCTTCTCGCGCTTGCGCGCATCACCGGCTCAAACTCCGACGAGACCCGCGGCGCCTGCAAGAAGTGTGGCCGCGTGGGCCATCTTACCTTCCAGTGCCGCAACTTCCTCTCGGTCAAGGACCTCGACCTGGACGACGCCGACGCCCATGCGGCTGCCCAGGCAGTGGCGCAGGCCAAGTTCAACGAGATCAAGAAGAAGGCCGCTGGTGATGCTGATGAGGATTCTGAGGAAGAAGAGGAGGACACCGATTCCTCTGATTCGGACGTTGACCCAGAGCTAGAGAGGATAATTGCTGATCGAGAGCGCGCCAGGAATGGGGGGAGAAGATCCAGGGACGAACGCAAGAAGAAAAGCCACCATAGGAGCAGCAGCAGTATCAAGAGAAAGTCAAAGAAAAGCAGCAAGAGTGTTAGCGAGGACGAAGAGGAGGAAGACAGAAGGGGCAGGGACAAGAAGAAGAGGCTCAGTAAATCAAAGAGACGTGAAATATCAGATGAGAGCAGCGACAGTGACTCTTACAGGAAGAGCAGGAAGGACAGGAAGAGGCGTAGGAGCCACCGCAGGGGCAATGATTCGTCAGAGGACCGGGATGCATCAGGAGGTGAAGAAAGGAAGCGTCACCGCTGCCGCAGGCGGTATCACCGGAGGGATGCATCTGACAGTGATAACAGTAAGTCAGGAGATGACAAGAAGCGATCAAACAGGCGGAGGAGGCATCATAGGTCAGAAAGCAGTGTGTCAGATCAGGATGAGCGACATGGTCATCGAGGTGCAAAACGGTCTGGAGAGAAGAACAGAAGCTAAAGAGTACTGAATTGGTAATTTGCTCTCCGTGGCAATATCAATGCACTCTCATTAGCAGCTGGTCCTTTTACCTGTCTTGCATGATTACTCTTATTTGGAGCATGATGCCTAGTTCATCTGACATGCTGTGTGTCTGTCTAAACTATGAAAATACTATGCAAGTGTGGTTTAATAATTAACAAATACAATTTTCAATCAAAGCATTCAAGCTATCTGCAGAGGCATCCTCTAAAGCATCCTCTATACACCTATCTTCCTCTACTTTTCCGGTATCTTCCTCTAAATCCTCTAAATTTACACCTATCCAGTAGGCTTTACACATTTTTCCATACTTCCTGAGATGATGTTGCAAGAGATGATTCACATTAAGCCATTTTCATGCAGTGATGGTGCAAAAAAGCAGCCAGTTTTATTGAGATTGACAATGTAGTAATGGGAATATGCTTAAACTGCTGTTACTGTGAGAATAATGTCTTTGGTGGTCTCATGGATTATATAATAGCATAACATGTCTATGTTTCGTTTTCGTTTTTTCAGTTAAATTGATGCAATATATTACACTCGATGTCCAGTTGTGCTTTTTCAATATTTCTGAACTTTTTTGAGTAGTCGTCTTTCGGAAAGTTTGATCTGTCCTTGACAGAAAACATTTAGAGACTATGCCTTTATGCTGTCTCCTGTATGGTTGTTTTGCTCTAATTGCATCGATATGAATTTAAGAGGTCATCTTGTCTTAGATTGACAGAAAACCGGGTTCCCTGACCAGCGTCATGCATTTGTTCTTTTATTTGACACATTTTTATAGTATCGTTTTAAATAGCATGCTAGAGTACAAAGTTCTTCTTTAGCTATTTTATGTTTGCCATTGCATCATGGATTATTTGATGCTGGGATCGCATCTTAAGTGTCATTCTTCCATTGCACTAGTTCAGTCTGGGTGTTCGGGTTTACCTGAAAGTTTAGGTTGGGTAGACCGGGTTCCTAAAATTTCAGGTTTTCAGAAATGGCACCTGAAATTTTCTCTAGAAAAAGAGAGACCTGACACTTTGGGTACCAGATTTCTGGGTTTGAATCTGTGTAATCCTGAAATACCTGATTTTTGGATTGTGGGTGTAGCGTGGATGCACTACATCCTGTGTGGCCGGCGATGGTAGGGGCTGCTGTGGAAAATTTTGAATTCCTAAAACAGTTTGTCGGCGAGCTAGATGATGGTTGCGATCTGTAGCTTTGAGTGCATTTGAAGTCTAATTCGAAAAATGTCATTTTATTCTATGATAGTGTACAGGGTAGCCGAAGTTTAAGATGTTACACCCTTCTTACCTAGCTCATGGTCATATTGTTTAGTAAGCTTATGAAACTCTGGATTATCATGTTTTTGTGGTTTTTGTTATTTGACTCTTTGCAGATTACCTAACATGTTTAATGTTATCATATTGGGAGGAACGATTAGGATGCAAACCTCTTTGTTGCAATCGTACAAAAATTTCTCCTAAGCCACACAATCTTCATTGTATGGTAACTGCATTTTCATATTCAAACCTACCCTGACAATAGTGTTTGTAATTATATTTTTCAATTTATATTGTTAGGTGGGAAGGCTTATGTTAAAAATATAATGACTGTAGAATAAACTAGAATTTTTTTTTTTGCACGACCAGAGATGTTTGCATTCTAGGCGTTCCCTATCATATTTCATGCATAGCCTAAAACATTTCCATACTTTGACATTTAGTCTCTTATGATACGGCACCATCTTGCTGTCCACATTGCAGATTTTGTTATGTGTTCCTTGGTCCGTTGTAAAAAAAAATACGATTTATGGGCTTTAAGGTAGTGCTACGAATATCATTGTATTAACCTGAGGTGCTGTAGTGATGGTTCGGTGTTCTCTAAGATGGAGATGAAATACAAGGGATCTTACTATCTTGTTATGCACTGATGCATCCTGAGACTATCTTGGGATATAGACAAACCATGTTTCCTCAATCGGTGCTACCTAGGTGAACTAGAATGTTTTAACAGAAGTATTGTGCGCTATTTGTATGTGAGGAATAATGAAGTTCATCAGGGGCACAATTCCTTATCCGTTTGTGTTATGTGATCTATAGCGCTCTTTATTACGTCTTTACATGATATGGCGAACGTTAATGCCGAGATTATGTGGTAAACTAGGTGGTGGTGCACCCTTGAGGCTTTACTGTTCTCGCCGTCGGTACAGCTTTAGCTTTGTTACTTTACTACCTCCACTATTAATAACGCAACACACGATCATACCGAATAATCTAGGATATTATACCTGGAGTTAATCATGCTAAAAATTTTGTAATGAAGATGGAAATGTGGCTTTGTTATTAGTACTTCGATTATACTTCAGAGAATAGGTACAGCGGAAAATCTTGGTATGCTTCTACATCTTGTTTTCAAAATTGTTTACATCATCTAAGGTGGTATGCCGACAGAAGGGGGAAGACACATAAACTTTCAACAGCCATGGTCTCTTCAGAAGGGTATAGGAAAATGAAATGTTTAGACCATCTGCATCAGAAACCTCTAAACCATATTTTATACACTTAATATTTCCAGTATGTGCACTTACAAAAAAATTTCAGTCCAGTACGCTTTACAACATGTTCAAATTTAAATCAGATTCTAAAACCTATGAAAATCAATATGCTCAGTCGTCGTTACACAGGTGCAAATGTCTTCCCCATCAATGATAATTGCATGCCCTTTTACCACTATTAACAATGTTATCTTTGGTGCAAATCACCCAACAATTGTATAATGTGACGCACTGGACATAAAGTGTTGTAAAAAGTGGAATCAGGCTATCATTGTGCTCAGCCGCTTCGTTCATCCAATCGTATAACTTGGGTCCATATATCCAGCAGCTTCATAACAAGTTTGATAACACAAGGATATACAGTTACATTTGACTGAAGGAAGATCCTTGAGTACCCACTGATTATCTTCTCTAGAAAGCCATGTTGATGAGATCAGCTAGGTACCACGAATTTTATAGTTCGGCCGGAAGCCTGCAAGTAACATGGACAGGAAACAAATAACATGGAAGGAACATGGGTAGAGAAAAAATTGCTTGAACCAGCACAGCGACAATTATGCTTGCACACTTCATGCATTTCTATTTTGGTATATAAAGTTAAAGGCAACTTTTTCATGCCTCATGAAAAAAGAAAAGAAGAATCAATGATACTCTTTGTTTTTTTTTTTGTGAAGAAAAAACAGTAGGGGAAGTCCCTGGTGCACATTTATATTAAATGATACTCCTGGTTCCAGCTATGCAAACAACCCTTTGCCACTATTCAGAATAGCGTTATACTGAAGTAGTTATACCCAAATCAATCTCAGCAAATAAATATAATTAAGCCTATTTTTGCTTTGGTCGGGCAAAATGCATCTGGCATCTGCCTACTGCGGATTCTGTAGCAGAATAAATTAGAGGCTGTGCATAAATTAGATCGATGTTCCCAAAGACAGGCATACTGTATTGTGCACAAAGATTTACACTTGCACATAGAAAATGTATGAAATTCTATGGTAATTTACAAAATGATGCTGCTTAATTCACATCATGAGAATTTCTCTGCTAACAGAGTGGTACCCATGCAATTTCTACAGTGACAACATGCAACACTGCTGCAGTGTTAACTGCCAAAAATACAATGGAATATACCTGTAGTGTGTGTTTCAGCACAGTTGCTGTGCAAATATGCCTCCCACGGTCATAAGATAACATCAAGCGGACATGTGGAACAGATCTCCAGCTCTGGCCAAGAGCAGGCTTGAGGGCTCCATCGCCAGCGGAAACCATATGATTGGTTACCTGGGCTTAATGTGAAAGAGTAAAATAATGAATAAAGTTAAGAAAAACCTTTTGATGTAAGATTTGATAGTGTTCGCTAGAAGTAATATAGGCACACATTTCAAACTTTATAAAAAAGACAGATCCAGTGCTGAAAGCACTCACACAAAGTTTCAAACTTTATAAGCCTGAATAATAACAATGCATAAAATCAATTGTTTGAGCACAGGTTGTAAAAGCCTACAAAAAATCAAACAGTAACCCCTTTTACTTATTTAAAATATCACAGCAGGGGCCTCCCATGCTGTATCTCCTTAAATAACAAACAGTAACAGAAACATCACTTGCAAATATTTGAAAATGTGGCAAGCACGTTCAATAATCAGTCACCCACTACTTCGTAATTGTACATCCTAAACAGCAGAGTATCCTATGTGAACAAGGTTACCCGTCCTTTGTACATGCCATAAACCTGTTTTTAGATCCTCACTCCATATCATACATGGAAATGCATCTGTAGTTCTCTACTGACTTGTGAAGGCTGAACAGCATAAATCATTACACTGGTCCACCCATGGAGATATCCTATGGTTAGCACTCAAAAGCTAACTAATATGTTATTATTCAGGTCCACAGAAACAGAAGTAGAGAAACTAGAGCATTAATGATGTCATGGATTGACCCAAATAGAAGCGTGTAACGAAGGTTGCGTTCAGCTGTTCAAGAAATGGAAGGTATACGTAGTAGTCAGGATCCACCAAGTACCACCCAATTTTGGGGTTTCATGTACACCTGTTCAGGGTTGTAAAACGTCGCCTGGACGCCTAGGCGCCCGCCGGCCGACCAGACGACTAGGCGCCTAGGCGGGCGCCTAGGCGAGGGCCAGGCGATCAGGACGCGCGCGGAGCAAAGCAGGGGAGAGGAGGCCAGAGCATGGGAGAAGAGGTTGAAGGCGGCTGCCTCAGAGGAGCGGAGGCGTCGAAGGGGGCCGGGATCCAGGAGGGCGGCGGAGGAAGCCGGGATCCAGGAGGGCGGCGGAGGATCGAGGAGGGCGGCGGACGATAGAGGCAGGTATCGAAGAAGGCGGCAACTGAAGGGAGTCACGGGTGAGGGCATTATGGGCCGTAGAGAGCCTATTTTTTAAGGCCCGAGTCCATACTCATAACCCTAACTTTTATCCAGTTACACGCCTTCCAGTCGGACCAGCCGCCGCCCCCTGTTCGTCCTCGTCGTCACCCTGTTCTCGGTCCTAGACGCCACCCTTTTCCTGCTTTGCCGCCGCCCTCTCCTCCCGTCTGCGCGCCACTGTTGCGCTCCTCTCAACATTCTCCCGCCTCTGCGTCGGGCTCGCTCCAAGCGGCTGCGCACCTCCGATCCGCACCGTTGCACAACAGAGCATCTAGGCGGAGCTGGGAAGACGCCTGGACGCCGCATCTGGATGCCAGAAGACGCCAAGGCGTCCCAGTCGGACGCCTGGACAGTTCCAGGCGAGGCGAGGAGCCATGGCGTCCGGCCTGAACCGACTGGATGCCTAGGCGCCGCCTAGGCGACGCCTGGACAACGCTGCACCTGGTAACATTACTAAGGAAAAGAGTAATATAATTTCCCATTTTCTGAGGGAATTACAGTAGGGGAAACCCCTACTATGGTATTAAATATATGAGTAAATCAAAGAGTCAGGACAGCCTAACAGCTATACAAACTGAGGGAAGGCAGAGAGCTATATAGTAGCCTCCTCAGAAAAATGAAGTAAAACAAGCTGTCTAACCAATCTTGAACACACTGTTTGTCCAATGAGTTCAACCTATACATATGAAAAATCTTAAACATCGAAAGAAAGCACTCCTTCCACGACTGAATGGATGGTGAAACCGCTCTGAAGATTTTTGCATTCCTTTGCTTCCGAATTTCCCAGGTTGCTATTGAGAAAACTTCCACGAAGAAATGATGTTGACAATCTTGTTTTGCTTTTCTGATGGTGTTAAAGAATTGTAATTCATGATTCCATTGGATCACAAGAAAGTTTCATCAAGATACACTGAAAGGGCATCAAAAGAATAAGTGATATGTGTATTTATTAATGTTTAGATCACATAGCACGCATGTGAAGTCCAATATATTTGAACCGTCGGATGAGCCGAAGGTCATTATTTCAGATCAGGATTTATAAAAGTTTCTTCACTTACGAACCTAACGCTAACCAAACTTTTCTCTATTCTCACTGCGCGGCGGCAGAGGCCTGCACGGCGTGGGGTCCGCCTTTGCAGTGGTGGTGGCCTGCACCGCAGGGCGTCAGCCTTCGCGTCGGCGGTCTTCACGGCAGTGTTTGGTGATCCCAACGCTGACATCCTATAGAGCAGGGGAGTTCGATCTAAACTCCCAGGGGGCGTACAGGGCACCTGCTGTGTCCATGTGGGACTCTTCCATGGATGCGGTGCAGCTGACACAGGGAAACCAGATTCTCCTAGAGATAAGAATAGGAGTCTAGAAGATAGAATAGTGTACGACTGGGACTCTGATCATGTGCGGCCAGCATATAGATAGAGTCCAGAGGTCTATTTTATCATAGATAGAGTTTGAGTCCATTACACATAGTCAGATTGTAATAGAGTTAAGACTCCATTGTACCAGGCTATAAATAAAGCTTGTCGCCCCCTTGTACCACCGAATCAGATCATTGAATCAAATCACTTGATGTCCACAAAATAGTTCCTGCGCGAGCCATCTAGCCGAGTTGCTGCAACTCGCCTAGATCAAAAGTCCTTGCAACTCTGTTACCTGCCCATGCCAGCACCTGTACAGAACTAATCTGCAACAGATTGCCCTGTGCAGCACAGTTCTCCACAGCAAGTGAGCAGTGTTCCTCTCCTGTATGAAATCTGCTCTTCTCTGGTCTGTTCGGCTCCAACAGGACCATAAACTTTGGTCATCTCAACCTCTGCTCACTGTGCAAGTCTTCTCCAAGGTGCTGTTCATCTGAACAAAACTGTTCCTGTTTGAACAGACCTGATTCTAGTGTTCAGGACCACAGGATTTCCAACAGGCAGCGCTGGCAACCTGCGCAGTGGGGCGTCGACATTTGCGGGCACGGTGGTGGTGATGGATTGCGTGGCGGAGGTGGCCAGGCGACGGCGGCTGGCGGCAAATCCATTAAGTTGCTGATCATTTGATCCCCCTAGTCGCCTGATTAGTTGCCCGATCTGGACGACTAGTCGGACGGCTAGGTTTCCAGTCGCCCTAATCGGGTCGATGGACCTAATCGTGGTCATCCGAGCGATAAGGCCGACAATCGCGATTACTCGGATGACCAATGAACACTGTTCTGAATCCATTTGAAGGGTTCTGGAGGATCGATGTGTTTGAAATTTAGAGAGTGGGATCTTTTGGAGACAAAAGTTCCATTCCCCGCAATATAAGCCCAAGTGTCACTTTCTTGTTGGTGAAGTTATACCTCTGTGATTATCTGATTTAGGCTGTGTAACTCTTGCTTTGCTTGCTGCGAGAGGAATCTGGAAGTTGTGCTGCACATCAGAGTTACTAATGTACTCGGCCACAAAGATGTTCCTACCTTTTGCAAAAGAGAAAAGTCTTGGTAGCTCACTTCTCAGTAGATAACTAATATAATTTCACATTTGTTTGCCCTATCAAATGTTGGTATTATGAGTAAATTGCTTAGCTTAGAAAACTTCCTGTGTTGAATCACTTATTGAATCTCGTGGATAAGAAAGCAGCAGAACCACAATAGTGGATAACAAAGTTACCCAACTAATCAAAATGTGAGATATTCTTTATTTGTTTTAGTTCATAAAAAAATCTTGAAGCTCATGAAACCAATGCGTAAAGTCATTATTCAAGTAAGGTTATTCACCATCATTTTCATGATATTCAAAGCAATATTACAGTTCTTGATTTGCTCCAAGCATGAATTTTACTAGAGTGAAAATGGCATAAGTTGCACAAGAAATTTGCTAAAAGGTTTTTGAATGCAATACTTTAGCTCCATGATAAACTGAGATACCTAAGAGGAAAGGGAAATATTAGGTGCACATGCGCAAAAACTTGTTGGAGCGGTTGGATTGCCTCTACAAGCCTATAATCATGGTGGAAGTTTCCATCAATGAAGCATATGTTTTTGGGAACACCTTCTAGATTCATGATTGCTAAAAATCATCGGTCTGAGTTCCTAGAGTCCCGTTATTTTAATTGTGCAAACGTGCACCAAATACTTCATATGGACTTGATATTTACTCAAGAGGAATAAGTATCTTCTGCATCAGAAAGAAGAAAGGCAATTGTCAAGGCACTCAAGCACACCAACTGAGCTAGGCCCAGGATCTAATCTAGAAAGATAGTTCCAACTTCCAAACATCACATTCCAAATCCAAAGCATACGTTCAGCATGAAAATTTACCCAAAACTAGAATTATAATTACCAGAACAGATAGATTATACTCATCTGCTAACTTCTTTAGAATCATTGCCACCGACATCATCATTGACCGACCTGTTAGTTTATAAATACATGTTCAGGGGGGGGGGGGGGGGGACCAAAAACTAAATTTCAAGGGCTAATGGTGGCCTGCTATTTGGAAGCAGTGATGCAAACAGATACTGTCCTAGAACTTAAACTACCATGGGAAATTCAATTTACAACCAGCTCAAACTATGTTAAGATGATTCGAAGCTATTTTGTATAAGCCTATAACTGAGTGCATAAACTACCTCGTACAAGCAGTTCAGTACACTAATTTAACTCGGATCATATATATTTTTTCTAAACATCTCAACCTTCCTTATGAAAGTTAGATTGATTTGTTGCATAGCTGGATTGCTAGCTGTATCTTATGCACGTCAGAAATAGGTTTGTAGAAGAGCTATGCAATTACCTTGTGGATACTTGCCTCCAATGATGGGAGCAAGCAGAGATGATACTGAGTCAATGATAATCATGCATATATTGCTACCATCAGCGTTTACCTATTAAATGCCATATAATGACTAATGAGACAAGTATTCAAATGAAATATGAAGCCATATCTTCAAACTTGCCTTGTCATTCAGCAGAGAGAGCTCTAGTCGATGCAGCACTTCAAGCAAAGAAAATACATCAAACACAGACTCACAGATGATGCTTCTCATGACCCTCTCAAGCCTCACATCCTTTTGCTGCAAGTCAAAACCTAATAACTATAGATCATATTGATAGATAATACAACAAACGGTAAAGCTGTTGCTACGATGAACTAATTGCAGCTGTAACATGACACCATAAGAAATAAAATAGTTTTAGGAACCCTCTGGAGGACATAAGGTAAGATAATAAGTATAGAAATGAGGATGATTGCCTACCTCTCTGATTGAAGGAAGGGGAAATTCATCAACTATATTAGCAATGCGGCCCGGAGAGAAGGAGTTACTAGTATCTAAATAAATAACCACACCCATATGCCTAGCCGCAGCGTGTGAAGCCGCACGTAGGCAGAGCTGCAGCCAATGTAAATGGTATTAACAAAAGCACAATTCGAATCAATGTATACATGTTCCAAGTCATACGGGATGTAGAATTTTCACCTGTGTTTTGCCAGAAGATGATGGTCCAGTAATCTCTGTCAACTGACCTCGACGCAGGCCACCTCCAAGAAGCTTGTCGATGCTGGCAGTTCAAGGATAGATAATACGATAAAGGGTTCATAGTGACATCTACCAATCAGAAGAAATAAGATTTAGTGCGTAACGATCATGACATCATATGGATGGGGATCTAAACGGATCAACAGAAGAACAAGTCCGAATAGTGGTTGCATCAAGATTGAGGAGTACCCTTCAAGGCCAGCAGGGAGGAAGCGCTTGTTTTCAGTGACGTTTCTGAGCAGCTCCATCCCGTTGGACCACCGAGCTCGAACAGGAGGCTGATGTTGAGCCACCTCCTCCTGCACATATCAGAGGAGAGGAGCTGCAGTCTCTTTCCAGGCTAGGACAGGGCAACGGAGATATAGATGCTGCTTTTACCTCGTCGGCAGTTGCTGTGTGGTAGCGCTTGAGACCGCAGCCGGAGGTGCTGGCTCCTCCTCCGCCCCTCCCGTCGTCGGCCGCCGCCATCGCCATTCGCGCACCGTCACACTGGTTTTGGTTATTAGGTGGGCCACGGCTTTCTTATGTTTGGATATGGGCTGGCCTTTCTTATGTCATAGCCCAGCCGGGCAGCCCAGTCTGAAGTTAGCTAGGGCTCACCCGACAAGCCTCACCGCCAGGCGGAAAGCTGAGACCATCCGCACCAATATACTCTATAGCGTACTGGAAAGCATACTGTAAAGCATACTGGAAAATTTTCGTGAGACGACATACTGGAAGTATAGAGTATATAGAGTATGGTTTAGAGGATAGAGTATGCTTTAGAGTACATTGGTGCGGATGGTCTGAGACCACCGAGCGAGCAGCGGCTGCGGCGACAGGCGGTGTGGTGGCTCGCCTGTCGGGCGACTGAGCTTCGGCTGTGTGGAGGAGGAAGGCTGCTGCGGGCTTTCGGGCGTTGCGTCTGGAAGGATCCAGGGCCCGCGCGTGCTCTAGGTAACCTCGAGGTGAGAAACTCTCATCTTGACATGCTCTGACACAAGGCCTCTTCTAGATCCATGACACAAGGTCCAGGCAGTGATTCACAACACTGGTCACAGCCTGGATTTTCTAGATTAACTTCAATTGGTCGCTACAATTACTTTTATGTCTGCCATTAGGGTCTTATATTTTCTTCTGGTGGCATATTTAGCTTTTGATTTGCATTATGCGACAAATTGTTTGGAGCACATAGTAATTTTGATGGCACTAAATGACCAAAGAAAGGATACTATTCATTTTCACCTCTTTCTGGTTACCAGTTTGTCCATTCTCATAAGTGTTAACTCACCTATTTTTTACTTTTAGAACAGGGAAATTGCATTTCTTAAAAGTTTCAATACTCGTACGTTATTTGTAGCATCAGGATATATTGAAATGCATTGTGAAAATCATACTATTGTTGCTTCTACATGCATTTCCAAATTATCGTGCTGTTTAAATTTCAGCTCAGGTAGTCTAGTGCGTAAATTTCAATCTGCATACTTTGAGCTTTAAGTTTATAAGATGTCCAGACTCGATTGACAATCCAACTTATGTATCTGCCGTTATTGGTGCAGCTTAACGGACAAGTTGGATCAGCAATGTCAGCTCCCAACAGAGATAGCAGCATGCAACAACTAGTTCCTGTACTGCCCCCAGTAAAGGCCTCTGGTGGTGACAGTGGAAAGGAACTGGTTGTGGTGGAGGCTCCAGGCAAGAGCTCGGGAGGCGTAAAGATGCGTGAAGATGAGGAAGACCTGGAGGTGAAGCTCAGGCGCATTATGGAGAATGTCCCAGTCCGTGTCAGCAACACATCTGGATCTTCTGCCGGATCTGGATCTGGTGATTTCCATCAGGTACTCTTATCACCGAAACATAGTTAAAATGAGTATCACATTGATGTAACTCCATTGAAGATTACAGTGACCTCCCTTAACTTAGCAGCAACCTCTTAGCTAGCATGTTAAAGAGGGACTATATGGCTTGTTGAAAACTTGAAATGCAAGTAATTTATTTATTTTCTTTTAGATTTGAACGTGAAGTCATGAAGAAACTAATTAAGCCTTTGTTATAAACATAGGCTAGTGATTTAGAACTACCATGATGCTATGCTACTGCTTGGATCAAATTTTCAGGTTGGGCTTTAGAACTTTGCTAACAATTTAGCAGATAATATTGACACAAGTTTATTAATACGGTAAGTTGGAAAACACTGATGTTTTACATGACTGTATCCCTATCACAGAAATTCATTTTATTTTGGCTTCTGATATTGTTTATACCGTTGCTGAGTGTTTTCGTCATGTAATGAAAAGTTAAAAGTGGGTAAAGGAAATGATTTGATGGAAGACAATGGTGTAAACTCAGATCTGAATACTTGTGTGCAGTAGCAACAACGAACAACAACAAAGCCTTTAATCCAAGCAAGTTGGGGTCAGATAGAAATGAAGCCCACAAATACTCCATTAATCCTACCTGTTGACAGTAGGATTTGCCAAATACTGTAGCATATTTTAAAAACATCTATTTACAAAAGCCAAGTTCTGGTTGTGCCTTGGGGCCTTACCTGCTAGAGTGCTAGCACGTGTTGATTAGTATGCTGATTTCCATTGTCGTTGTATATGCGTCTAACATGACTTTCCTGGGCTAGCAAAACTTTGATGTGATACTGCACTTCATTCATCTGTTGTTCACTGCTCAATCAATTAAGACTGATCCATGCGATGTTTTGACCCTGTGTCCTAGGGCCTGTTTATGTTTTCCAATTAAATCAACTAGTCTACCAGTTAAAGACAGTGCACATGTTTGAACCAGAACATTTAATTCAATACTGCAACTGCCAAAGATTTTTTTTGTCAAACTGTATAAAACAGTGGCAATGATAGCCTGTGGTATTTCAAGACTGTTACATCAAAACTCTGGTTTTCATGTACTGTCATTTTACATACATTAATGTTCATGCAAACAGGCTTACTGTTTTCATGCCCACATCTGCTCCAGGTCCAGGACTTTTAAGTCGTATGAAATCTCAGTAATTTCTAATAACAGGATTTTATATAGTTAAATAGTAACTATTTATTCTGGCCCCAGTGCCCCACAAGTTGCTATGTGTCAGCGTGTGCCCTTTTCAGATTATACCATTTCTTCATGAGGAAACAAGATTGTCTTTTATAGCTACAAATAAGATCCAACTAACTTCTCTATAAATACAACACAAAGTTAATTGGAGAAGCCAACCTGATGTTAGCCGAACTGCTGAAGTGTAAATAATATAGCCATAACTCAGTTAGCAGTTACTGTACCTTCGAATATGTTGATCACATTTTAGAAATTTTGTTGTTAATATAAAATATGACAAAATATTGTGCATGCTATTAAGGACGAGCTACATATTTTAGTTGATAAAATAGCACCTATTTTCAGAATGATTTTTTTTAAAGAAAGAAAGAAAGAAAGGGAACGATGGCTCTTGAACCAATAAGTACTTGCATGATTCAATTATCTACATATAAAGCATTATTTAACTAGTATTACAACAATCTATGTGAAGGGGAGCCCTGTCGCAGTGGTAAAGCTGTTGCCTGTGTGACCTGGATTTGAGTCCTGGGTTCACCTGGCTGCTTTTTTTATAGCAATTTATGTCTATGGTCTGTTGTCTAAACATTAACATGAATTGTGTAGCATGAGTGGAATCTTATGGTTTATCCATTGAACTGCAAGCCTGTAATTGTTGTCTCTTGTCTCTACATAAAAAAAGACAGACCCAGTGCGGAAGCTCCCACGCAAGGTGGGGTCTGGGGAAGGATTATACAAGGTCAGTCTTACCCCGCAATGAGCAGTGCGGAGAGACAGCGTCGAACCCAGGACCTCTTGGCACCAGTGGGATGACTTCACCCCTGCGCCAGGCCTGTCTCTTGTCTCTACATGACTAACAAAAATCTACAGTACGGTCAAGAGAACCTATATTTCTGTGTTTTATGCTGTCCGCCTATAGCTTTGCTCCTGTGGGCAAGTCTTAGGTAACAGCTTAGGCGTCACTTCTCATAATTTATAACTCCTTTTTTTGTCAGAATGATCCAAGACCTATTTTGTTGCTCTTGTTATTCATCGGAATTGCGCTTCTTAAATCTTTTCATCTGAAGTTCATTGCTTGTCTGGATCATCTGGTTATAGCATTTGTTACAACCGAGTGAAAGCCTTTTTTTCCAGGGATTTTGAAGATCTACTCCCCTAACTTCTGTTCCATTCCAGGATGCATCAGTGAGACGAGAGAATGCTGTATACTTAAATTTAGGAGTCCTCAAACTTTATTCTCTTCTATATCAGCCATCTTGTTTCTTGGATCATGTACAACGATTGTGGCTCCAATCTCTGGATTTATTCAATTTAAAGGATCATGCAATTATTAATGAGATGCAAGAACTTGTATGGAAATGATATGATATGAATTCTTTATCTTTTTACAGTATCGGCAAATGAGGAGGAGAGAGCAGGACCGCATAGCACGAATGGAAACTGATTACCAAAAGAGAAAAGAGATGGCTGAGTTTGAACTGCGGAGGGAGGAAAGGCTGAAAGCAGCAGAGGAGCGTACAGCCAAAAAGCGCATGAAGCGCCAAAAGAAGAAGCAGCGGAAGATAGAGAAGCGAACTAAGACTGGTAGTGGTGGCGAAGAACCTAACAGAGCAGCGGATTCTTCTTCTGATGATGAGGGTTCGGATGATGATGACAAGTCGAAGCAATAGCACATCAGTTGTTTTCCAAGAAGCTTTTTTTTTATTGCAGGCCACCATCAATGCAGTAATACAGATACTCCCTCCTTACCGCTCCGACAGCTGACCTCAGCTTACTTTTAGTTCAATCATGTGTCCGAAGCGTCAAACATTACGGAGTACTTGATAAAGGAACCCTGTGAGTTCTTCAACCTTTGGCTGTGGGAAATGACCTAACGTCTTGGGACTCCTGTTTCAATAGGCCGAATCGTGCTGTTTGTTCTGTTGAAACATTTTATGTATATGTAGGAGAGAATATTTTCAGTGCCCTTGAAAGATTTTGAGGTATCTGGAAGAGATAACAGTTTTAGCGTCTATACCATTGTTGCAATTCTGGTGCTCCTGATCATCGGACACATGCCTGTTCCCATTGGAACAGTTCTGTTCAGATGAATAGCACTCTAAATCTAAACTTTAAGCCCTAAGCTACATTGATGCGTGCAGAATAACTCTGTTTTGGATGTAGAGGGGACATGAGATCTGTTCTGGACGGGGGAGGCACCCTTCACCCACCATGGAGGTAGAACAGTGAGAAGGAAGATTTGTTCGAGTTCTGGTTCTGCTCTTTGCAGAACAGAACAACTAGGCAAGTTCACGATTTTGACACGAGACAGTTAAGCGTCTTTATTTAGTCTCAGGTACGGAGGAAACTAAGTCTCCATTGATGGGATTATCGTAAGGGTTAGAGGGTGGTGGCTTTTGTTAGCCCTGGGAGAAGGTACAGAATTCTACTCTATTATACAGTATGTGAGATAAAAACTAATCTCTATTTCTATGTAATAGAACCCTGGTTATGAGGTGTTGTTTGCACCTGGGCTCTATTATAATAAAAAATAATATAACTGCTAATATAAGATTAATACAATACTATAAACTAAAATACATAAACTAATAACAATAATATTAATAAAAAACATTTAATATTATTATACTACGACACGTGTCCAGCTGCTCTGCGCGATGAATCTTTGACTGGTCCGGCAGACATGTGTTGCTCTCACGTTGTTTTCGCACTGCTAATGAGCGAGTCACCGATCTGTACTGCGACTTGGGTACTATAGTTGTAAAAAAAATAACCGCGTGCTATTTCTATTGGATACATAAAATAATACGTTAAAATGGAAAAAAAATCTTGAATGAAAAGGATACTTCTACTCGGAGTAGGCTAATATAGTCAACTCAAGATGAAGCAAGAGTGCAAAAGACATCAATCATGGACGGGTGAATGATGATTTGTGCTTTGGCAGGCAAAAGTCGTGAACGAAACTAGCTAAAGCGCAAAACGACAATAAAGGCTAGAAAGCAACGAGCAAGCCACAGTTAGTAGTTTGGACGCACACGAAAGCATAGCCGGTACGGTGTTTGTTTATTAGTCCGGTTGCGGTGGGTTCAGGAGACCATCAAAGATTTTGGAGTCAGCTAGCTAACCGGGATTAGGATTTGGACGCGTACGTACTCAAGCTACGTACGCGTGGTGGGCGGCTAATAAAGTACTAGCAGCTGTTAGTCAAAGCACGCGTCAAGGTGCGTGACAACGCAAACTATATATTGGATGCAAAGCATATTATTGTGGTCGCATATTCTCGGTGCCACTTGCTGCCCAAGCGAACACGGAACACCAGTAAGTTAATGCCGTGGATGGACGACATGCGACCGACGAATAATTGTTGGGTCTATTTATTTGTCAGACGCAAATTTCATGCTTCGATTAATTAGCAGCTAATTATAGCCATTAATTACTAATTTTATAATTAATCATTAACCCTTCACTTTATAGGTTAATCAATTAAAAAGTGTTGGCTTATTTTACAATTAACATAACTGTACAATTATAAATTAAAAATTTTAATAAAAAATAACAAAAAAAACATACCTCTCTTTCTCCCCTCCGACGGCCATCGCCGTACGTCGTGCCTCCCGTCGGCATCTCGGTACCGCGCTGGCACGCCACCAGTCGTGCCGCCATAGTCTGCCACTGGACCACTCAACGCCTGCCGTGGCTGCCGTCGGCCACCGCTCCCGCCGCCGATTGACGGCCTGTTGCCGCTGCGCCGCGCTCGAGCAGTCGCCGCCAGTCTGGGTTGTGAACATCGCCCGAATTTTTTTTAGAAATCAGGCACATCTGGTGAATAGTTATAGTATATCTGATAATTGTTTGTGATACTCCATCTAGACGAATTATTTTATTACTAGACCGCCATGCACGCACCTTGCAAAAAGCATGCGTTTTTTTTGCGAGGAATGCAAAGCGTATGTGTCGTCAATCGTTTTTTGCGAAGAATGCATCCAAAGAGTAGAGATCGGGAGAAGAGAAACGGCGGCACCAGCTGATGAGGGTTGTTGGTCGTTGTCCAGATTCCATGAGGGAGATGAAACGCCGGACTCGTATCAGCCTTTTGCTTGTCTGTATCAGCCTTTTGCGTCGTGAATCTATTATTCGCTGCATGTATACGTACGGGAAAGTTCTACGACGAGCACCATGCACTAAGCATCGAATTCATCGAATAAAAACAAAAGCTAGCTAGAGACGATCGAAGCAGGGATTCCAATTATAAAGAGGAAACTGATGATCTACGACGACAGTGACGAGCGATTTGCGCCAACTGGCAACAAGCAACAGCACGGGCGCCAGGGCAAAATCAACGCAACGAGAATTTGAGACATTATTCGTTCGATAATTAGCTGGCGGACGGCGATGCGAGTCAAAAGGACCGCCGGCCGGGCGAAGCAGGGCCATGCACGTCCGCGTCGTCAGACCGGGCAATCAAGTAACCGCGCGTGGGCACGTCTCTCCAACTGCACATCAGAAAGCGACCTTGAATCGTTCGTTCGTTCGTTTCTGTGATGCAGCATGCATACCTCCGTGTGTACAGTATATTAGAACTTCCAGAACGCTCCATGCGACCACGACCCAGATGTTTTCTCGCCGTTAATAACGCGCAGTGCCCTATCTATTTCACAGGATTTTCAAAAGAGAAGGCAATCACTCCCGCCGGCCGGCCACATACTCTAGTCCCGGCCCGGCATTAGAACAGGCATTCTGCCAAACTCATATGTGAAAAGGGGCTTAGTCTAATGGTTAAGTACTCTGAGCAGCTAGCACCACTAAAGTTCTGAGTGTGATTCTTGGTGGGATCAAATTTCAGATTGAATTTCACAGTACTAAATGCAGTTACTCAAGAGAAGTCATGAGCGTCGATCCATGGTCATGCGCTTAGTCATTCAATTATCGTCGTCTTGTTCTAAACAATAGGCTGTAAGTGTGTGCATTTGTACACGCCAGTAATAAATTAGTTCAACACCCCCCTCACGTGCAGGCTTCTTTGGGCCGCGTACGTGGAATAGGAGTCAGCTGTAATTTTATTTTATTTTTTAATAAATTGCGTCTGTCAGGATTCGAACTCGAGACTTCTGACTCTGATATCATGTTAAGCTACTATGTACTGACCAGTTACCCTCAAAAGCTTAAGCTGATGAGAGATGGTAGACAATTCACTTGTATTTCAACACGGCCCTTACCCATCATTTTATGTTCTGGTTGCAAACTGTGCATAAGAATTTATTGAAAATATAAAGTAATCATTCGAATTTTAAATTTAATTATCATATAGTAATAAAATATGAAAAATTAAAATATAGCACGACATATAACAAACGAGTTGGATATGCTCATACTAAATGTCGATGCCAGCACATTTGCTATTCAAAGGAATACTAACAAATTAAAAAAAAAAACAAATGGGTTGGCTCTTCCTTCCGTCCCGTCACATCTGCTAGCTAGGTTGGACGTCGCAGCTGGTACGTCGTCGCGGTCGTCATTCTTCTGCCTTGCCGTGCCGAGCTGGCAACCGTTTTCAGATGCAGGTACGGAGCGGCGGCTGGTTGGCTGCAGAAAATGCCATCTCTTCCGTCCGTCGGCTTCAGCTACACTACAGGTGTCTGGGGTTGGATCTGAGCCGTTGCTTTCGCTCGTCGTTCCACGAACACTACGCAAAAATCAGCATCCCCCCTAACAGAAAACGGCCTTTTTTTTTGTTTCAGCTTATTGTTATCAGCTTGAGGTAGAGGAAATAATTGGTCTTCATTCAGAAACGTTGCATCCCCCACCCCACCTGTTTGCCTCATCGTGAAAGTTCAGCTTCCAGCAGCCTGACGAACCATTTTACAGCAAGCAAGCAAGGAAGCAAGCAGTTTTTGGTTTTCTGTTGGGCGGTCAGTTTCAGATTGAGACAGCGGACGGGATGGGATGGATTTTGCCTACCGACGACGATACAACAAGCAAGCAAAAGCTCCTGGAGTGGAACAAGTGAGGCAATCAACTAACAGCCCCCGAAAAGAACACGTAACCAGAATACGACCTGATGCAAACGCCCGAGCAAACTCCAGGAGTGAAGTGGTACCCAGCAACAACCACACCCGTCTACTTACAAAGCATCCATCCATTATGCCGCGTTGCCTCACCTCGGAACAAACCGACACATAAATGGTACAAAAATTTGTATGGAACTCACACGCCTGCACCATCTTTTCCTGGCGTGGCGGCCAATAATGCAGGCAGGTGATGGTGGAAGCACTGACTGACTTTTGACTTGTCTCCAACGGAACATATATGCGTCATCGATCTCTCTGTCACTACCGTATCAGTATTCAGTTAGTAGTACATTACTACCATTACTTACTCCCTCCTGTTCATTTTAATTGTCGTTTCAGACAATTGAATGGAACTAAAAATGAACTGACCGGTATTGTCCGGACGTCAAATATTTTGAAGCGGGAGGTAGTACTATATTTGTTTTTAGAAGCAAGGAAGAAGAAGGGTCGAGGAACCGCCGAACCGACGATCGAGAGGGAGTGCCGAACAGGCAGGCAGGCAGTTAGCTGTCGCTCGCTCATCCTCCACTCTCCTCACTCTGCAGCTAGCGCCAACGGCCTTCCTGCCTGTCGCCCCCACCATCACCACCCATCCATAATTCCGTTTCGTCCTTCGCCTCCATTCCCATCGGAGGAAGGGGAAGAATCCAACCAAGTTGTACTCCCCAGTCCCCTACTCCTAGTAGTAGATGACAACAAACTCGAAAAAAAAAATCTCCATTTCCTCCTCCTAGCCCTGCAGAGCTCCAACTGATGGATTACAAGCTTCGTCTTCATCCATGAACCAACAAATTCTAGCATGCATGATCTACGTACATATATTGAATCATGGATGCTCATTTTCGCTTTATTATTATATTGGCCTTCTCTCTGACTCGACTCTGAGTATGTACTGGAAGAAAATACTACTAGTAACAGTTTCGATGACTCCGGCAAGGAGGGACCTTGCCCTGCTTATTATTACTCCGGCGAGAACATACAGACAGAGCTGGTGTTCTTCGTCTCTGCTTGGAGCGCTAGCTTTTTAGCTACGTACGACTGATCGATCACTAGACAAAAGAGGAAAAAATATGAAAGAACCGAACGAAAGAAATGGTGGCCGATGTTGAGTAGACAGACTACTAGTTCTTCTCTTCATTCACTTGCCTCCGCTGCCTCTGTTTCACGAGCGGAGGATCCATTCGTTTGACCTCTGCCGTGCCGCCGATGATGATGATGCTTGGTAGCTAGCTACTCGATCCTGGCCATGCCCATCATTCGCTGGGTGGCGGCGGCGTGCACGTCGGAGCCGGACATGTAGTTCCGGACCTCGATCCGGATCATCTCCTGCATCATCGACAGGAACTCGGAGCTGAAAGGCGCAGGAGCGGGCGGTGGCGTGTGCAGCTGGAACGGCAGGTTCACGGGTTGCTGTGTCGGTGTCGGTGGCGGCGGCATCTGATGAGAAGGAGCCGGCGCATGTGCGGGATGCGTAGGAGGCGGCGGCGCCGGGGACGGATCGGGGCCGGGCAGGGAGAGGGAGAGCGACAGGGAGGTTTCCGGCGGGGCCATGGCTGCCGCCGGGAGCACGACGATGTGTTGCTGCTGTTGGCGAGAGGAAGAAGAGGGCATGACGACGGAAGTAGGAAGGCTATGGTGGCTGGTGTCGCTGAGGTCGGATCCGGATGATGGGCTACCGGGGCTGATAAAGCAGAGCCCCGACGGGTGGCCGTCGCTGCTGCTGGTTCGCTTTAGCCGCATACCCTGGTCGCCGTCGCCCGCGAGATGATCAACAACAGTCGGCGCAGCAGCAGCGCCGGCGGAAGAAGAAGAAGAAGAGGAGGCGTAGTACTTGTTGCGGTGCTTATTGAGCGTGGAGTTCCAGTGGTTCTTGATGGCGTTGTCGGTACGTCCGGAGAGCAGCCTGGCGATGGTGGCCCACTTGTTGCCGAACCTGGCGTGGGCGCGGAGGATGGTGTGGTCCTCCTGGGGCGTGAAGGGGCGGTGCTCCACCTGCGGCGAGAGCTGGTTGCACCACCGGAGGCGGCACGACTTGCCCGACCGCCCCGGGATGGAGCGGCTGATGAGGGACCAGTTGCGCGCGCCGTGGCGGGCCACCAGGCGCTGCAGGGCCTCGTCCTCCTCGGGGCTCCAGGGACCCTTGATCATGTGCTGCTTTCCACCGCCGCCGCCGCCGCGGCAAGACGACGGAGGCGACGCCATAGTTGCTGCTAGCTGATTCTGGGTCGTTGGGTAGCACCACTAGTACTGATTTGTGATGAGATGCAGTGAGCTGTGGAATGGATAGGAGGAGCAAGAGTGAATGGAGAGCTCGGAAGGGGAAGTGGCATTTATAGGCGTGGACAGCACAACAGAACAGCACAGGGATGAAGATGACCGAGGAGGACGGATGGGATGAAGAAGCTGTGCGTGCGTGCGTGGTGGCACTGCTGAAGGAAGATTCGGTACAGCTGGCCGGGGGACACGCGTCTCGTCCGTTGCTGCAGATGCGTCGCCAAGTGACCGCCTGCATCCCTCCCTCGTCTTTTCATTCTTGTCCTGCAACGAACGAACCACCGAATATCCTGGTTGGTTGGCTGGTTAGTTGCTTGGGTCGGGACTTTCACTTTCGCGGCCCAGCCCGCGGCCTTTCTCGCACGCACGCACCGCTGAAAAAATGGTTTGGTCGTTTCGTCACGCCTCAGTCTTACTGTATGTGGTAGGCTAGGGGCCGTCGTTGGTTACGTGTTGAGACGAGCAAGGCGGTCAACCGGCAGGTTGGTTGCCCTCCAGTTGTGTATTGCCTTTCTTTCTTTCCTTGGAGCTGCGTGCACGCGTCACGGGATGCTGCCTGCAGTCCCCATGCTGACGTCAACGAACGACGAAGCTGCGTCCCCGTCCGAGGGAGGCACATCACCCAACCAACACAGCTGACTCACTCGGCGGGCACTTGGCCCCGTCCGTCCGAAGGAGGCGACAGGCCAGGCGTTAACAACTCCATCCGACGGCACGTCCCAACTGATCCGACGCGTGTTCAGCAGCAGCAGCAGCAGGAGGGAACCGCGCACCGTTTTGTTGATACGTCTGCTTCCTTTTCCGTTGCAGTATACTCCCTCCGGAGGGAGTACTTCCTATATTTCAAATTAATTATCATTTTCTAGTTTAAAAACAAACTAAAAAATAATTGAAATGGAGGAAGTACTATTATATTGACAAATATATTGCTGATAAATGGAAATGCCAACTGAAGAGGACTACGACGGTTTGCACATCTCAGTCGATGTCTCGTCACGTTTTGTTAAAAATAGTTGTTAGATGTACGCAGCTAGCTCCAAGTTTTTCAAAACATATTTGATTCTCCCAAGATAAATAACTCGCTACTTTCACTTTTTTTCAGCATCAGTACCATCATTATATAATATAGTGAGAAGAAAAAAATGATTCGATAGATTATGTTCTCAACACCTACGAGACAATCTCATATACTCCCTCCATCCCAAAAAGGATAACATTTTTAAAACTAAAATTAGTTCTAAAAACGACATTCTTTATGAGATAGAGTGAGTAGAAGGTTTGAAACCATGTGGGTCAAGGGGGGGGGGGGGGGGGGGGGGGTCGACCTCGACTTTGGGGGGGGGGGGGGGGGGGGGGGGGGGGGGGGGGGGTCGACCTCGACCTTTGCTTCCCCGCAAAGTTTGTTGCACCACCATGTGTCAAATCCTCGTGGAATAAGGTAGTTGTAAATGAGCCTCACATACATTCCAGCGTTAAACCACTTTTTACACAGGATTTAAATTGAGGGGTGGCTCACACATACACACACCACATACTTCTTTTGAAGTAAAAGTAAGTACTCTTACAACTCATTTTATTTTATTTGTTGTTGCTTAGCTCATTTTTGAACTAACCAACATTAAAAAAATGAAACAAAGGAAGGAGTATCTATAAAATAAAGATTTCTAGCATCCCAATGCAATATTACAACGTCGGTAGAAGACCACGAACATCGTGGCAATAAATTAATTGCTCGGATTTATCTTATACCAAAACCACTTATGTTTTCATACAAAGTTTAAAACTCTATAATCACTTATATATTGAGACAGGTCTCAAGGACACCCCAATACAATGTATGTGGCAATTGGCAAGAATTTATGTGAGTTACATAATTCCTCCAATTCATGATGTGGAAGGGTTCTCGATCTACCAAAATATTCCAATAACTCTTTATTTTATAGAGATTTGACACATGATCTAGTATTTGAACAACATGTTCTGAATCTTACAATCGCGACACCACCTCTACTGAGATTATCAACCGACGTTACACAGTCGACCTCGTTAAAAAGGTTAATCCTTGCTTATGAATCAAAAAACATAAGCAGGAACAAGAAATAATGTAACCAAATTGCTAAAACCTATTAAGCACTGGAAATTGGAGTATCACAAACTCATATATATAAGAGTGTTGCTTAGTTCATATACCTTGATACATATAGTTTGGGGACATTTTCTCTCAAATTCTGAATTCTTCCATCTATACTCTTCTTCCACCTATAGATGCCAAGGTTAATCCATACCCAAAGGAATGACAACGGTGATGATGACAACATTGAGGTTCCTGACAATATCAACTTTGGACCTGAAGCTAGCAACATGGAGCGCCTCATAGCTATACAAAACTAGCTCATGCAGACTATGATGCAAACTTTAGAACAGCTGCAGGCCAATTTTTAATATGTTAATTAGTAACAAAGAAGTACCTTCAACGTTTAACCAACTTCTTTGCTAATAAAGTACTTCCTCCGTTTCTTAATAACTAATTACTAAGGTTAACCACTAATTTTATAATTAACCATTAAACCTCAAATCTATAGGTTAATCTATTAAAAAATTTGTTTGGTCATTTTACAATTAACATAACCTTTACAATTACTGATTAACAATTGCAAATTAACAATTAACAAAAAAACTTACTCTTCTTCTTCTTCTGTTCCGGCATGTTGGCGGTGCCGGCGCCGCCGCACGCCCGCACTCCGCCGTTAGGGATGGGCATTCAGGATTACCCGATAATTCGGTTCGAGTAATTCGGGATTTTTAAAATTCAAGTTTTCAAAATTGGTACCCAAAATTGTACTTAAATTTTCGGGTACTGTACCCGGAAATTCGGGTTCGGGTTCAGGTTACCCGTATTACCCCAACTCTATGATCCCAACCTCTGCCATTCACACCAAACAGTCAACAAAAAGAACAGAAAGAACACAAGCACAAATAAGTTTAAGAATGATGCACATAGATATACTCAATGAGCGATCTGTCCGAATCTACTTGGAGTTGTGCTTCCTGAAGATGCCCACAACCTTGCCAATCGTAGTGGCCTATCAAATGAGTTCACATGAACACCAGTTAACAAATGAATGAATCAAGTTTGGAGGAGTCGTTCGTTGGAGGCTATGGCCGTAGTCTCACCTCCAGCCTACAGGGAGTCCACGTTGAGGTCCAGCAGGGCGGTGGCCGGTGGGGGTGGGGGAGCAGGGTGACGCAAGATCAGGGGCTTGCGAGGCGCTGAGCCGAGGACAGGTTCGGCCTCCCGCCGAGCAGCAAGGGTGGGAGCCGCTGCAGCTCGCATGCTGGAGGTGACGCCGGAGGAGGCGAGCGGGTTGGGGTGACGCGGGGAGGCGAGGCCGCAGTTTCGGGGGTGACACGAGGGAGGGGGGAGATGTCAGCTAGGGTTACTCGTGGGCTGGGCTGCTGGTCTACAGATTGCATTGGGCCTTGTGGACTGAAATATTGCTACTACTACTACTTAATAGTCCGGGTAAATCGGGTACCGTGGACTGAAACCCGAACAGACCCGAAATAGGTTCGGGGTTTTAACATTTGGTACTCGAAAAACTCTTTCGGGATTTGGATTTTTCGGGTTCGGGTATTTTCGGAATCGGTTTTCGGATTTGGGTTTTATGCTCACGCTCACCCCTATCGGCCGTGACGCCGTGCAGACCCCGCCGCGACGTTATTGCTGCTGCTGCGACACCGCTGCCTCCTTCCGTGACGCGGGCTCCGCCGTCGTTCGGGAGCAGCTGTCGCCGGGAGCCGCCGCCGGGATCCGACGTAGCCGCGCGGTCGCGGCCGGCACTCCGCTCCATGGCGCGGCTGCCACCATGCTGGAGTCGCTCGGGAGTCTGAATCGGGAGGGATACGTAAGGTTTTGCACGAATCGTAAAGCAACCAACGGTGGAGAATGTCGAGATTTTCTTGAAAATCAGGCACCTGAGATTTAGCATTTCTATTTTATTTATCACCGGTTAGTTTATTTTTGAATTAATTGGTGATAAATAAAAAAACAGAAAGAGCATAATGCATGCTTTTCATTAGGGGAGTAGCTAGACAACAAAACAAGCGAAACCATGTGATGATGTGAAAACCCATGCGTACCGGCTCCCGTACGTCGTCGATGCAATATATTTATGCGCTCCTGGACAGCCCGTGTATTCTATCCGCTCCGAAACAAGAGCTCTGCATGCCAACTCCACATGACGGTCTATAGTAGTGCCTCTCACATGCATATGCCTCTGCTCCACTGACCACTCTGCCGTCCGCCGGCTGTATTTTCCAGGGAGCTCATCAACGGCGTTCCTTCTCTCGCAACTTTATGTGGTCAAGGCATCTTTGTCATGTAATGAGAATTCCTAGAGTATGCAGTAGCATTGCATTACTCTATGCAATAGAATAACCCTTTTCACATTGATTCGGTTTTAGAAAAGACTATACTTCCATTCATTCCTCCTTGAGGCTTTATTTGGGAAAACAATATTTCAATACCGAAGTTTTGTAAGCTGTGGTTTTTAAAATAACATGACAATATTAAAGTATTTTAATATCATAATTTTTTAATACATAGTATTATTTGGGAGCAAAGTAGCAAACATCGAGAGCAAGCGCAGAGAAAAACTTTAGTTCGGACCAAAATTTTCTACACATCAAAAATATTATAGTATAGACAAAACCGTAGTTTTAAATACATAGTTTTTTAGTTGGTTGCCAAACACATTATGTAAAAAATATCATAATAATTTCAAATGTCAAAGTATTGCTTTAAAACTCTAAAAATATTGTGTTTCCAAACATAGCCTGAATGTTTTTGCATTCCCTCTTTTTTTTTATGTGCCAAAGTTACTACTCCATCTGTTATGAATTAGTTGTCCTTTTCGGCATGTTTGTAAAAAATAAATAATACTAGAAATGATAATTTTACCCTTCCACTAGTAACTCTCATCCTCTTAATTTTTTAGAATGTTATGCTTAAAAAAATATAGGTGGAGATATTGTAGGTGAATATATTGTAGGGTAAAAATCGAATATATTTTTATTTTGATTTAAAAGGTCAAGTAAAAAACATATTTTCATTTGATTTAGAGAGTATGTTTTTCCAAAATTCAAAACGTAGCAGAAACACAGCATACTTTCTTGAGATGATGGAACCATCCTGCCACTAGTGTTACCCTTAATCATTACTGTTAGACATGCTACAAGCTCCTCCATGATCTATTAAATCTGTCATAGGAATACAAGTACGATCTTCATAGATCTTCTGTGCCGAATAGTATCTACAGTGTATATATATACACTCCCTGTACGATCTGGCATTCCCGGACGTCAAGGTGGCGTGAGCCGTTGCTCGCCGCACACGCCGTGCCGTACTCCGCCGAATCCTCGCCACGCTCTTCTTCCCTCCCGTTCGTGTACCACAACGTCCTGACTGTGACAGCCAATTGAGCACCGAACCTAGCTCGGGAACCTAACACACACACTCGAGATCGATCTCGCCGTCGTCCATGGCGCGCCGCGCACACGACACGCTTGTTTCACGTTCTTGCCGCACACATATCGTGACATTTGTTTACCCAACATAAAACCACATAATTGATGCTTTATTTGAAAGAGAAAAAAACAATAACTGAAAAGCAACCAGTAAGTAGTAGCATGTACAGGGTATGATAGTAGTTTTGTAGTCTCTCGTTTCATTGTCATCTTCAGTATAACAAAACAACCTCTTCAGTCAATAACAAACACTTTAAAATCTAACCTAAATCATATCATACTTTATAACTTAATTTACTGCATACTTTATAACATACTTTAAAATCTAATCTAAATCGCATTATACTTTATAACTTATTCTACATTTACTTTTACTATTTGCGATTATACTAAAAGCTGAACAGCAGAGTGCCGGACCTGGCGTCCGCATCTGCCTTCATGCACGCGAGGTCAAAAAGCTGACAAACAAATGCATTCTTTATGCATGCGTGCTGTATCTTCTTGTTTTCTTCTTGCATTGGCCCGAACAATACCATTAATCCATGACCGTTCCATTAGCATATATGGTTAACGTATCCATGAAGATCCCGGTCGCATCTCTACTCCATGAATGACATATCCCTTTCACACCACTTCCTTTAGCCCCTTTTGATACCTCAAAGGCAGAGAGACTTGTCTCTGTTCCACAGCATCCACTCCACTCTCAAGTGAGTCTCACCTTCCCCGCCTCCTTTGCATGAGTTTTGGTGAACCACCGCCACAAGCCCACAACTAATCCAAGCAAGCAAGACCACCATTGCCACTGCTTCTTAACCTCCATGCATGCTGCATGCCACACTGCATCACCACCGGCCGGACTTCTTCAGAGCTCCATCTCCATGGCTGCAACAGGCGCAGTAGCTCGCTTTCTACGGCTCCCTACTACATCTACATCGTTGCCAGTACTGCAACAACTAGTAGTAGTGCTCCTCCAGCTACTATGCGTCGCCTCGGCGCTTAACCAGGACGGCATTCTGCTCCTCTCCTTCAAGCTCTCGCTCGCCGACGACCCGCTCGGCTCCCTCTCCAACTGGGCGTACACCGACGCCACGCCCTGCGCGTGGAATGGCATCGTCTGCTCCTCCTACGAGCGGGTGGTCAGCGTCGTACTCCCCAACGCGCAGCTCGTCGGCCCCGTCGCAAGGGAGCTCGGCTTCATCGAGCACCTCCGCCATCTCGACCTCTCCGGCAACGCCCTTAACGGAACCATCTCGGTCGACCTCTTCCGCCCGCCCGAGCTCCGCGTGCTCTCGCTCGCAAGCAATGGCCTCACGGGCGGGCTGCCGGAGCAAGTCGGCCAGCTGCGCAGCCTCCGCGCGCTCAACCTAGCCGGGAACGCTCTCTCCGGCGCCGTGCCACGGAACCTCACCATGCTCCCGAACCTCACCGCCATGTCGCTCGCGAACAACTTTTTATTCGGAGAGCTCCCCGGCGGGGGCTTCAAGGCGCTGCAGATCCTCGACGTGAGCGCCAACCTGCTCAACGGCTCGCTCCCGGCGGACTTGGGCGGGGCGGCGCTGCGCTACGTCAACCTCTCGTCCAACCGGATTGCCGGTGCCATACCCGCAGAGATGGCGTCCCACCTGCCGGCTAACGTCACCATCGACCTGTCATACAACAACCTCACCGGCGCCATTCCGGCTGTGCCGCCGTTCTCAGTGCAGAGGTCGACGGCATTCGAAGGCAACGCCGAGCTGTGCGGGAGGCCACTACTTGACAGCCTCTGCTCCTTCGCGTCCTCCTCTGCCGTGGAGCCCGCCGGGAATATTAATGGCACAGCAAAGTCACCGCCGGCCATCGCGGCGATTCCAAAGGAGGCGCTTCCGGGAGATGACGACACCGGCGCCGGAGCGCCAGCAGCGTCTGGTGGGCAGGGAAGGATGCGTCCTGCCACCATCTTGGCCATCGCTGCCGGAGACGTGGCTGGCATTGCGGTCCTCTTTCTGGTGGCCCTGTACGTTTACCAGTTGAGGAAGAAGAGGAGGCATTGTCAAGAGGCGGCGAAGAAGCAGAGGACGACGGGGGTAGTGTTCAAGAAGCCGGAACCCGAAGAGTCACCGGACACCGTCGGTCGGAGCCTGTCAGCTTGCTGCCTGCGTAAGAAAGCCGGCGAGGATAACGACGACGACACGGATCTGGAAGTTACGGACACGTCGGCCTCGTTCGCCGCCAATGAAGGCATCGTCACGGACAAGCTGAACAGCAAGCAGGCTATTGAAGCGGCCGTCAAGAAGAAGGGCGGGGTGCTGGTGACGGTGGACGGCGAGGCGGAGCTGGAACTTGAGGCGCTTCTGAAGGCCTCGGCGTATATCCTCGGATCGGCCGACAGAAGCATCGTGTACAAGGCCGTGCTGGTGGACGGCTCGGCGGCGTTGGCGGTACGCAGGATCGGCAGCAATGACGCTGGCGTTCGGCGGTTCAGCGAGATGGACGCGCATCTGCGCGCCGTGGCAAAATTGCAGCACAGCAACATCCTCCAGCTGCGCGGCTTCTACTGGGGCCCCGACGAGATGCTCATCATCCACGAGTTCGCCGTTAATGGCAGCCTGGCCAACCTCTCCATGAAAAGTAATCCATCCCCACAATAAGTTTCCATGGCCGGCCATTGTTGCGACACACTACATACAGTTACTAACATTCTTCGTCGTGTCGTGTCTGTTGTGCAGGGAATAAGCCGGGCTCGTCGTCGCCAGTCAACCTCGGGTGGAGCGCTCGGTTGCGCATCGCACGCGGCGTGGCGAGAGGCCTCACGTTCCTTCACGACAAGAAGTGGGTGCACGGAAACATTAAGCCCAGTAACGTCCTGCTCGACGCTGACATGGAGCCGCTTGTCGCCGACCTCGGCATCGACCGGCTAGTGCGCAGCGCGGACGACGGCAGCCACAGGCCGGCAACCTCCTCGGCCGCATGGTTTGGGAGGAGCAAGCGTTCGGCAAAGAGCCTCCCTGACCTGTCCCCGGCGCCGACGGTCCCTGGAGGACCGTCGTCAGCGAGCCCGCTTGTTCCCTCCTATACGACGACGACGACGCACTACCGGGCGCCGGAGGCGGTGGCGAGGAGGAGCACGAAACCGAACGTCAAGTGGGACGTGTACTCGTTCGGCGTGCTGCTCCTGGAGCTGGTGGCCGGGCGCGCTCTGACGAGCCTGGAGCTGTGCCAGTGCGTTGCCACCGGGGCAGATCAGGAGAAGGCGCAGGCGCTCCGGCGGCTGACGGACCCGGCGCTGCGCGGGGAGATGGAAGGCCGGGAGGAGGCGGTGGCGAGCTGCCTGAGGCTGGGCGCCGCCTGCTGCGCCATCGCGCCGAACAAGAGGCCGTCCATGAGGGACGCGCTCCAGGCCATCGAGAGGATACCGGCCGTTGCTTCCACAGCGGCAGCAGGAGCTCAGTGAATTAAGAGCTTGATTTCCAGCTTTCCCGATTGTCAAGGCAAAAAGAGTCGTTCTTGACGATTGTTGTGTATTTTGAGTGTACCATCGCATGGTTTCTGAAAAGAAATGGCTTGTGAGTCTCAGATTTCTTAAGCGAGTGCATGATACCAAAGCATAAGCACAAGTGAATGGTATCATCAGAGGAAGACAAAGATTGTGTTCCCCAGTCCAACCTTAGAAAGCATAACGTCACTGGAAAAAAAAAACCTTTGAAAGGATAACTCTGTCTTTCTAATCATTGGTAAAGAATCTTTTCTGTAATTTCCGTTACGATTATTTTTTTCGAAAAACTATACAATACGATCCTACGTACTCCCTCCTTTCTCAAAAGATTGTCACCTTCTAGTTCATTTTTGTACTAGAAGGTGACAATCTTTTAAGAAATGAGGGAGTAGCTGGGTAGGTAGGTTTGATGACAGATGCAGTTTCATGTGAGGTATTGTTGTCGCGTTCCCTAATAAACTACTACTCCCCCCTTCCCAAAATATTTGTCGTTTTGGACAAGACTTTTAGTTTATTTTGAACTAGAAATCTTGTCCTAAACGACAATTATTGTGGGAAGGAGGGAGTACTAAATTTTTGTCTGCATAAACATTTCCCTAGGAGGAATCCATGGATGCACAACAGTGGAGAACCCGTGATGCAAACGTGGACGCTCCAGTGTGGACGTGGCAACAGGAAGAAACCAAAAATCGACCCCTCGCACGTCTGCTGGCTGCTGCCGCCTGCCCACTGTTCTTCTTCTTGCAATAGTTCTGTAGCACCAGTACAATACCTGCATGCCGTAGGTCTGCCGGCTACGTCTGCCAGTAGGCCGTACGTGACTCGAGAATAATTCCGGTACTAGGGGCATTCGTAGAAACTTTACAGCCTGCTCTTGGCAAAAAAGTTTATACATCACCTCCCTATTCTTGTTAGTGGAAATCACAAATTCCATTCATGATTTTTTTCAACATTAGACGATTATTTTAATATTTAATAATGATAGCCGCCATTTTTTTTTTGCAAAATAGCTACCTAGTCGCCCCTTAGAGAGGCGAGTCGCCCGGCTTCCACATGCCCTCCTTTACAAGGCGATTTGAAGCCACGTAAGCGTCACAATGTTGTTTGACCGTTCAAATGAAGCAGAAAGGACGAAGGAGAGAAGGAGAAAGAAGGAAAGGAAGAGAAGAAGGAAAGGTAAATTTTAAATTCTTTTATTTTTGGATTAAGTCTAAATTTTGAACCCTCAACAATTACAGTGGTTTACTTTCTACCCTCATCTTTTGTACGGATCATATATAAGAAAAAAATTGAGGTTTGCGAGTGGGCTAACACAATACTATGGGCCACGGCCATGCTTGGGCTGGCTATGGACTTGTCGTACCGGCATGGCATTGCAAGACGGGCCTCCGTGGGCCAACTTTTCTCAACCTTAGATGACAAAGGCATGAGCCCAACCATGCTGGCACAGCACGGCATGTCCCAAGACGCAGGTCTAGATAGATGCAGCAACATGCAACGTGCATATTGATGTAGTTTTAATTTTTTTTTCCAAAATAGTGTAGTTTGATTCTTAAATTTTAAAAGGGGGCCGGTACAAAATGGGCACAAATCAACATGCATCGTCTAGATAGATGCAGCAACATGCAACGTGCATATTGATGTAGTTTTAATTTTTTTTCCAAAATAGTGCAGTTTGATTCTAAAATTTTAAAAGGGGGCCGGTACAAAACGGGCACAAATCACCCGTGGGGGTGACTCATCACTGTAGCAATGAGTCACACCCCAAGAGGCGATTAATCACTTCAGGCATTTATGTTTTGCAAATATTTACTTCACGTGAAACTTGCAACGAGGGCCCTGGTTAAAAATCGCCCGACCCTCGTGCTATATTTTATGAACAGTGGATGATTGACCCGTGGTAGGGTGTTTTTGACGTACAAAGGCAAAAACAATCAATCTGAAATTTTGGGCTAAAAGGAGAGGAGAAGATAAGATGAGATTTTAAGATACTAGTTTCATCAATCCTGTAGTTCTTGGCTCCAGATACTACAAATATTTTATCACACATATTAGAAAAGATAAACATTTTACATACCTTACACAAAATATAGTTGTAACATACTCTCTTCGTTTATTTTTATTTGTCACCGATTAGTTCAAAAATGAAACAGGTGACAAATAAAAAAAACAGAGGTAGTATTACACAAAATATGGTTAAGATATAGTTCTAACATATTACACATAATATGGTTATATTTAGGTTCTCCAACCAGATTACAAATCAAAATGAATAACGTGAGTATGACAACATGATACTACTTGTTTATTACACTGGGATTCCTGATTGAGCCGAGATGAGGATTGAGGATTCGTTGGAGTCCGAATAAAATGTGAACTCCGGATTGGACATATTCCCCACTACAAAACCACTTATTACAAGCGTCTGCACTGTTACGAACATTACATACGGTTTATAATAAATTATCATCTGGGTAAATACATAATTTTCACAGACGGCTATTTATAAAGAACTGTCTGGACTATTACAAACATCACAGACGGTTTTTAATAAACTACCGTCTCGGTAAATACATAATTTTCACGGGCGGCTATTAATAAAAAACCGTCTGTACTGGTTCAAACATCACAAGCGATTTTTAATGAACAACCGCTTGGGAAACACGATAAACACACCATGCATTTATTTATTCACACAGTTGAAGACACAAGAAAATATTCATTCACACAGATGAACATAGATAAATTTTCGTTCATTAACACAATATATTACAAAACATAAAAAAAAGTACAAGAAGACAAAAAAAAACATCAACTAAAAACAAAAAAGGAAAACTAAATCTTACCCCTCCTCCTCCGGTGGCGACTCCGGCCCCGGTGCAATAGGAGCTTGGGTCGACTGCCTCGGCTACGTCTTGCCCCGGATGCATCAGCAGTGCAACCTCGCGATCGAGGTCCTCTCCGTCGTCGCCACCAAATTATTGCGGCCCTCGACGCCAAGCATCTGGGTCATCGTCTCGAACAGAATATCAAGACAATCGGCCACACCTATGAGGGCGTAAAGATAGTGTCCTGTTGTACCCATTCCAGTAAACATTGGAATAGTACCCACACCCAAGGAACTCATGGTGCGAGACGTATTGTTGTATGCCTCGCGCGCCATAACAAGGCGTAGGTCATTGTTGAGCTTCTCGGGAGAGTCGCAACACTGTTTTTCCTGCAGGGTGGTTCCCTCGGCGGGCTTGGCGGCGGAGCGTTGGCTATGGTGGTGGTGGGTCATCGACACGGAGAAGACGACGAATAAGAAGAAACATATGCAAAAGGAGAGACACGCTTGTGGAGAACTGATGGGTGAGAGTTAGGCTTTCTGCGGTGCTCGAGGGACCTTTTATATAGTCATCCGTTTTTAAAGATGGATTTTAATGAAGAATCACCTGCGATAAGAATATTCTTAGGCGGTTGTTGATAAAGAACCGTCTGTGATAAAGGCACAAGTCTGTTCTTCAATTTTTTCCCTTACTTTTCTATTTAGATTCCAATATAAATATTCAAATATGTATAAATTATGCAAATTGACTCCAAATTCGATGATACTTTTTTTCTATATTCGTCAAATATTAATATCTACTACCTGGATCAAATATTTTAAAACTTGTATAGCAAACATTGTAATGGTTTGGTGAATATCAAATTAATTTATGTTAACATATTATTCACATTTTTGTATCTCCTAAAAAAGGATCTTTTACTGAAATTTGTTTGCATATTTGTCTTATTTATATATGTATGAATTTTGTTATTTTTTTAAAGCATCACAACATGTCAAAATTCAAATTATCCATCATTCTAATCAAATACTCATATACATACGAGACATTATTCAAATTTCGAACACATATTGATTCAATTTTTTTTATAAAAATATGAAAAAAAAATCATAGAGGTAACGAGTGCTTAATAATGTATATTTAAATTATATACTAGAAAAATAAAAGAAGAATAGTGAATAAAGTACGTTTTAAAGTAAGGAGTGTTGATAATCTAACATCGTGGTTGACGGTTGGTATATCATTGGGTTGCACAGTCAAACAGTAACAACGTGTGGCTGCACTAAGGCTCTCTTTGGATTGAAGGAATTAAAAAACACAAGAATAAAGAAAAATATAGGTATTGAAATTGTATGTTTTTGTAATGTTATAGGAATTGAAAATATAGGAATTGAGATGAGAAAACCTTTGGCAACATCATAGGAAAAACAAAGAAACCTGCAACATGAGCTAGGAAAGAAAAAAGTGGTTCAAGCTCATATTAAGTTTTCTACATAATTTAGCAAAGAAATTCATTCCTATAAAATTACTTTGTTTTTTCTGTGAGCCAAATGATTACGTAAGAAAAAATCATGTACAAATCCTATTCTTCAAAATTTCTTTACCATTTCTTCAATTCAAAGTGAGTGTAAGCCATGACGCTAGCTGTAGTCTGGAGCAGGTCCTCGTTCAGAGGCCAAAGAAGCCTCTAGCTCGTCACCCTGCAACGCCTGAGATTAGGCTGCCCGTGGCGGGCTCTGTAAACGGCGCGCTATACGTGCTATAGCGGTGGCGAAACAGTTTTGACATCCGCAGCTGTCAGACATAGCGCACCTCTAAAATAGGTATTTCAACAGTGTTGCGCTACATATAGAAGTATCGCTATAAAGAGAGAGAAAGACCGACGGTTGGTTCGCGCGCGGGCTGGGGCGAGGACGACGACCAGAGGCGGCGCTCGAGGGGCGAGCTCGGCGGCCATGGAGCAGAAGGGGGCGCTCGGGGAGGGCGTCGAGGTGGGGAGCCGATGCGGAGCGGGCGGAGGCGCTCGGGATCTCGCTCTTCGACGGCGGTGGGGAAGGGCGGGGGCGCTCGAGGTCCCGCTCCTCGACGACGCCGACGAGGTCGACCCGGACCTCAACCCCGTCGAGGGCCGCGACGAGATCCGACGAGGGACAGCTTGGGCGGACGCGTGTGGCAGCTTGGGCAGGAGCTGGGCGCGCTGTCAACGACTGCGGACCTCGGCGGCGAGGCGGGGAGGGTGCGGGGCTCTTGGCTGGGAGGGCGACGAGATCGGGGAGGACCAGGGTCTCTCGAGGAGGAGGGCGGCGTATCGGGATCGGGAGGAGCCGACCGGGGATGAAAATAATCTGTCGGAAACGTTCTAGAACGTGGGAGGGAAGGGAGGAAAATAAGAGAGAAGAAAAAAGAAAAAGAGGGGAAAATATAGAAAATAAGGAAAAACATAAAAGGGAAAAAAGAAAATAAAGAGATGAACAAGCACAAATAATAGGAATAAAGATGAAATAGAGAAAAATAAAAAAGAATAGATAGTTGTATAATATAATATAAAATGGATGGTAGTTGATATAGAGGTGATATATAGAGGTGAATCAGCGTGAGAAACAAAACAGTAAAGGAAGGAATCTTTTAGAGATAACTATAAAAGAGGTTATAAAAGTGAACCACTCGGAACTGTCTTATTTACCGACATAGCAATAAGTCAAGCCACATCTTTTCAATCGGATTCCATTGTCAAATTCTGTGCTACTAAAGCATATGCATAGCAGCAGTAAATGACCAGTGCACGTACACCGAGTGACCGACTGACTGGTTCCTTACGTAAGCAAGCTCATGTGTATATCATATGCAGGTCGTGCAGATGTGTAATTTTATATTCTCTCTGTCTCGAAAAGTTTGTCGCTTTGTAGTTCATTTTTAAATTACAAAGCAACAAATTTTCCGGAACAGAAAGAGTATAAAGCAACCAGCTTTAAGCGCATTGATTATTGTTAATCGGTGGGCCTGCCCATTTCGAGGAACACAGGCCACGTGATTGCAAAGGCCCATGCTAGGGTTCTTCTCCACGGATGCTGTTGCTGCACCTAGACCTAGGGTCTCAGTGAAACTCCAAGCTCGTAAGCTATTCATTTCGACAGTTAAAAACTCAATTAGTATCCGATCTGAAAGATAAATGAATTGAACTCGAGGTTAATTCAAAGCTCATGAGCCTGATGAGTTCAAGTTCGATAAGCTCGTTAAGGTTTCTTTAAATAAGTTATGTATTATACATATTATTTATTATTATTTTTAATTAATTTTTTTATTGTTTAAACGAGTCTCCCCATACTCGAATTCGAACATTTACAAGCTCAATAGAGTCTAACTATTTAAACAAGCTTTATCAAACGATTGAACTCGAGCTTGACTGTGAATCATGGATTCAATGCTCATCTCAAAATTTTACCGAGCTGGATTCGGATAGGGTAAATTTGCTCGAACTTGGCTTATCGACAACCCTTAGTGCACCATTTGCTCAGTGGACCCGCAGGCTCTTGGCCTTCCACGCCAACTGTTTCTGGTATCTTTTTTTTTCCAAGATGGAATTATCATAGACTAATATTGTTTGGGCTAGACATTTGTAGTTGCATATGATGCAAAACGTGCGAAAGTTCAATATGGATCCATCCAATGCGATGTGGGTCAAGTGGTCTTGGGTCTATAAACCTATGTTTGTGTGTCAATGATTGATTGCCGGAAGAACGAGACTTGAAGTCGTTTTCTGTGAGCAAACAAACTAAAACAACCATGAGCCATTCACCTCGAAGATACGTTTTCCACTCCACTTGATGAGGGACAAGTGATAGGATGCTTCGATTCTTTGCCTCATGCTTTAGGTCATCGACTTCTTTCTCTTTCGTTCTTGGCCACAATGCCACATGCATGGCTAATTAAAGGCCAATCTCCTTGCTGTCAGTGCCTAGCTAGCTATGATTCCTGTGCTAGGTAGATGCACGCGCTGCCAACTAAGAGCAAGGATAATGGAGTAGCCGGTTGCAGGCTGTAACTCAATGTCATATCACTTTAGAGTCAACAGTTTAGCCTTCTTATATAATAGACTAGCTATTAGATTGACTGGAAAGTGATTGGAATAAATGCCCTGCCCCCCCAATCGTATGCAGACACATCGGTAGAGTCACCTCGTAAGTGCCGCTGCGCCTGGCTACTATTCTGACGCCTGCAGCTCTCTCTCTTCTTTACTCCCTCATCCACGTAAGCAATATTCTGATGTGGATTCTTTTGAGCCAGCTGACTAGGCTCTATTATATCTGCTCTAAGCTAGCAGCTACTGCAGTATGTATCTATCTCTCCTCCTTAGATACGATGATCCTGCAACAATATTATCAGTAGAAAGCAGCATATAAATTTCTGGAGGTTACATTACTACGGAAGCAGCTCCTACATTCGTGCACAGCTTCAGCACCGACCTCCAATAAATGTTAGCTCGATTGGATGCTGGTTGCTGGAATTGGTTCGAGAAAACTGTAAATTCAAGAAAACTAAAAGAAAACTGTTCCTTCCTGTTAAACAGGTTTGAAGCCTGACGGTTGTGGGGTGTCTGTTCGCTCAACCCTCAACTAGATATAGACCTCTATTTATTTCCATGTTGCGGAGAGTGCGCAATGAATATATGATTTATAATTGCATTATTCATTCCCGCAGTCAGCAATTCAATTTCCTACTCAAGGGTGGCCCTACCACAAACAGGGACAATTATGTCATTTTTCATTTTACTCTCTCCGTTCTTAGATTACTATTGTTAGAATATTAAATATTTTATTCCAACAATATCAATTTGAGAATGGAGGAAGTACACTGATAAGAGAATAAATAGTGTACTCCTTCCATTCTTAAAAGGATGTCGTTTTTGGAACTACATCTAGTTCACAAAACGACATTCTTTTAGGAATAAAGGGAGTACTTGTTTGAGATGTGTTCTAACACCCTCTCGAATTCAAATAAGTTTTGGTTATTATGGTGCTATGCAAAGAACAAGTTATGATGACTTAGCCTTGATACAACAATGTGCCTTCCCTAGATTCATCGAGATTATCTTCGGGAATATGCCCACAGAACTAATGTTGTCTACTGACCTGTAAATTAATAATAAAGTGTATTTGGAAAAACCTGGCGTAGACAATATGCACATAGAGGGCCGCTACTGATGCGAAAATATTAGACAAATTAATCTAAAAAATTATAGTTATAATCAATGCAACAGTAATCCCGGTGCGATTGTTGGGGCACGTGAAGCGTCGATGATGTTGAAACGGGCATCAAACCAAGCACAATGAACCATTGTTGCTGTCATAGTTTGTTGTTTTTAGAAAGATCCGGTGGACCGGCGTGTATTAATAAGCGGGAGGAAACAAAGTGTAACTAAAGTTTACAGAGGCTGTCATAGTTTGTTGAACATTATTTGTCTGAACGACGATGTAATTATGTTCCGATGGACAACTCAAGTCAACATCATGGTTAAGTCTTTTTTTTTGAGTTTCATATCTGTGGTGATCGCTTCGTTCAGTTCTGCGCATTCTATCGGAAGGAAAAAAAAACACAAATGCAGTGCAATCAATTGTTAATCGGTTCATGCTAGCTCTTTGTTTACAGCGATTAATAACGCTGGGATTGACGACATATTCATTGTCAGTGTTCAGATGCAGCAAATAATATATTGCATACTATTATTGTCATTGAACTTGATATTTAAGCGAGAGCATCATCGCAAGTGTACGGAAGCACCTGTAGCTGGTCTCCAAGAGAGGAAAATGTGCCCTGTTACGCATGTCTAGGAAGTCAAGATCTGCTCTGGGAGGGGGAGAGGACTGCTGTCCTGAATCAAATCCTCAACGGTTCATATTCAATTTCATAGTAAAATATAAGTGAACCAACAAGAAAGGTTCCACACATGCCATGCTTGCCCAGCTTGAATTTGGCTTTACAGGATCGGATCCAGTCAAAAGGTTTCCGGCTCCCATATAATCCTCCCTATTTTTCTTTCATGCACTGATGTCAAATTCCTCTTTTTTCTTGTATTTGGTTCTGAAAGAAAGATATACTCCCTCCTTTCTCAAAAGATTGTCACCTTCTAGTACAAAAATGTACTAGAAGGTGACAATCTTTTGAGAAAGGAGGGAGTAACATAGATGTCACTAAGAAGCATACTATACCACTACTTCAGCATGCCGTAGGGATCTGGATCAGATTGGGAGATGGCTTTTGCTGGGAAGCAAGCAAAGCCTGTTTCATCTTTTGATCCATATAACATGGGGGCGAAAAAGTTGACATTCCTTGCTGCCATATCCAACCAACCCTTTTAATAAGCTGAGAGTGGAGGAGGGGAGGGAAGAGAACAATAATCTTGTTGCTGCATGTGAAGGCATGAAGGGTCATGACATATTTAGTGGTCATGTGCATGCTAGGCTGTGTGCCTGCGTTGTACAAGCTGTTCCTGTGCTTATTCACTTTGCTACAGATGCCTGCCAGTGGTGTGGTGTGTTGGGTGGGTTGGGCGGGTGTGGGGTTTTTACCCTCCACATGCACCCATTGATGCTTTACTTGCTGCTCAGTTATACACTTTGAAACATTGTGGAAATTTCCGTTGTCCAGCATGTTGTGCTGTATGTGCACTTTCTTTGCATTTTTTTTTGCTTGCAGGAAAGTCAATACACATGAGAAGTGAAAATTGTTTTAGCTTCCACAAAATGTATTAATTGAAATATAAGGTACACTAGGACAAGGTACAAGGAAGTCGTTCAATAATAAAAATTTATGAGACGTATTTTCTCCAAAATTGGAAGTCTGTGTTAAGTACATGGTATAAGAAGTAATATTGAGCTGTTGATTGTTGTGTATGTGTGTTCATGCTTTTGGTTCCTATGAAACAAATTCCAATTTATTTTTGAAAAAAGTAAATCTGTGAGCGATGCTTAATGTTTCAAAGAACCTTTCCGTGCTGATCTTATTAACTACAAACTTCCTTTTACTGAAATTCTGAGAAAAAAAGGAATAATTCACGCTGATAAGTATATTAACGCGATGAATGAACGGTCACAAGATCAATGCCTGCCTAACATGCACTTTAAATTAGTCTTGAAAGGCTCGCTAAATATGACAGACATTATTTTAAATTTGGTTTAATTTGACCCTCATCTCTGTTATGTGTGTTTTCAGATAATTGAAATCATTTTGTTGAGGTAACATTTGTATCCAGCAAGTTGTGCTAATGTAGTTCGTTGAGGTTAGTACCACACCCTCGTGTGACAGTACATAGTGACAGGTTTTTAGATATGTTTTTTTTCCAAAAAATAGTATTATTTTAATTGAAAATGAAAAATGGACTGCTCATTTCAAACAATCGAGAAAATAGGTGCATCTCGCACCTTCAACGGTCGAGATTAGATCTAGCTCCGTGGAGGGGTGAGATCTGGTTGGAGGGAACGTTAAGATGGACTTTATTTTGGCCAGAGGGCTTTCTTGTAAAATTTCCAACAAATCTTGCCACACCACTGGGTAAGATTTGGTGACTTTTTACATAGACGACCCCCTTAGCCGAATCTTGTCCACATAGGGTGAGATTTTAACATATGTTTATTTAAGGCCCAACTCGTGGGTAGCACTCATTATATTCACCTAAAAATCACAAAAAAAAAAGAGAGACTTGTAGAAGAGGAAGGAATAATGATGCGAAATGTTGCAGGTGTGTTGTCAGAGGCCGATTGATTTTGACGGACTTTGTTGAGCCCGACAAGCATCGTAGACCAAATCATGGATGAGTTGAAGTAAAAGATCGACAACATCGTTCTTTTTAAGTTGCATTTGAACACTCCTAGAGAGGTTAGCTCTTGCATTGCTAACCTCAAGGGTTTTCTTGAGGACCTCAAGCACCTTGTCATTCAGTGTGAACATGATGTCTCACCACCACCTCATGCTGATGATGAGCCATACACTCTAGACTCTAGAAGGTGGATCCTTAGGATTTCACTCATTATAAGATTTGGTGACTTTTTACACAGACGACCCCCTTAGCTGAATCTTGTCCACATAGGGTGAGATTTTAACATATGTTTATTTAAGGCCTAACTCGTGGGTAGCACTCATTATATTCACCTAAAAATCACAAAAAAAAGAGAGACTTGTAGAAGAGGAAGGAATAATGATGCGAAATGTTGCAGGTGTGTTGTCAGAGGCCGATTGATTTTGACGGACTTTGTTGAGCCCGACGAACACCGTAGACCAAATCATGGATGATGTTGAAGTAAAGATCGACAACATCGTTCTTTTTAAGTTGCATTTGAACACTCCTAGAGAGGTTAGCTCTTGCATTGCTAACCTCAAGGGTTTTCTTGAGGACCTCGAGCACCTTGTCATTCAGTGTGAACATGTTGTCTCACCACCACCTCATGCTGATGATGAGCCATACACTCTAGACTCTAGAAGGTGGATCCTTAGGATTTCATCCCCCCCCACCCCCCACCCCCCCACCCCCCCCCGATTTGGATTCGATGACCCAGTACGTGAATGACTCTGGCATGGATGCTTGTCACGCCCCGGTCATCATAAAGATGAACAGACACTAATCACATGTACGCCAGGATCAGTTGAATCGTACATGCGTCGACGAAAGTGAAATATCATACATTGCCATGTTCGAATACATAAATAGTCTTACAGAACGACCCGAAGGTCTACAAATACACACTCACAAATATTTACATCAACCACAAAGCTAACCAAGTCCAACTACAGCAGAAGTCTAAAGATAAGGGTAACTCCATCTCCACAGTCAGCCGTTGCGCGTGAGGTCGCCAGCCTAGACCAAGTCCTCCGGGTTGACATAGAAGTCCTCCGGTGCCGCTTCTTCTTCTTCATATTCTAAAGGAGAATTAAACGCTTGAGTACATAGAGTACTCAACAAGTGCGGGAAGAGATGATATGAATGGCTAAAGCAAAGGGAAGGCCAATTATGGCTTTAGCACTATGCTTAAAACCTAACCTTAGCTTTCAATTACCAATATCATAATTCAAGAAGTAATCAACTCATAAGTAATGAAAATGAATGTGCTTGAATCATAATTAACCACCATTTCCCAACCATATACTAATTATGAACTGGCCTCAAGCCGCTCTTGTCCGTGAGCACGGCTGTCATGACAGTTTTACCAAATCTCTGCAGAGAGTGTACCCTTTCCCCACAAGCAGTGATTTCATCCCCTGTTGCCAGGTGGACTTGAGTAAACCTCCATGTAGCCCGTGGTGATCAACCACATTTCACACTTCCGTAGGTGTGTGGCCCGGAGATCACTACATGATCTTTACAAAGGTACTCCCTACTAGTGCTAGCCCTCTAAGGTTTCCACCACTGGGGATTCTCGGAGTAACCCTCCGCCCCAGAGCCCCCTCTTGAGCCTTGCGGATCCCAGAGCAGATCACCTGCATCATTCCCCACACCATCCAACCACTAGCATTTCATCGGGAGAAACCTAATTAATTGACCAAGCTGCCCCATCTCAGTCTCGTGGTGGTACTATAAAGCTTAGTGGCTTCCTCATAAACCGGTCCTTAGAATCCGGTGGTAACAAACCCCAATCTCGGGTCTCGTGCAACTGCACCATACCAATACTAACCAACCACCAGATTCCTATCCACTACAACTTGTGAAATCACCACAAGATCAAATATCCACAAGGTTTAATGTAGCACAATGGTATAAAGTCCCAATCCCAATATTTAAGCATGGCTAAGCATAATTATGACCTATCTACTTCCCAACCCATTTCAGGTATCAAGGAATTATATGGAACAGGGCATGTAAACATGAAGTAGGACATCAATTTAATTAGCATGCATCTATCTAAATCCCTAGAACTGGAGCAAAATGGTCAAGGGCACTTGCCTTCGTTGAAGACTTGAGTGTTGGCGAAGTCCTGGTCTTGGAGGTTAAGATTAGGGTCGTAGTACGACTCTAAATATATACCCAAGCATGACAAGAATAGAATAAAGCTAAATAAGTAAAGGGCACGCAAAGCAATGCATCACAACACACACACAAGCATAAAATCCTATACTAATGCGTCCCTACGAAGTATTTATTACTTGAAGTATTTATTACTTAACATGGTCAAAGTATGCATTTTAGATTTATCCTACAATTTTGAGAATTAAATATAGACTAAAACCATTTTTATTGAATTTTCTATGGCCAAAATGTATTTTTAAACATTTATAATAAATATTCCATGGACAAAATATATATCAAATGAACTGTACAATTTATTCACAGCATAAAATAATTTATACCAAATTTTCCTAGCATTTCTACACTTAATCACCATTTTTATTTATTTTCTACACATTAAATACACCTATAAACAATATTCAGCAAATAAATAAAAGTCCAGGGACTAATTAAATAGTTTTCTCAACTGCACAGGGGCTAAATACATGATTCTACAAATTTACAGGGGTTAGATTGCTTATTTAAATGGTTAAATCCAATTTTTAGGGTTCCAGGGGTTAGTCTGCAATTTCCAGGGGCTAGACTTCAATTCCAGAGAAGTCCAGGGGGTAGCAAGCAAGTTTCCAGGGGCTGCGGTGCAAAAGCCCAGGCGGGGAAAACTAAATTGAATGTGGGTCGTTGGATCTGAATTGGACGCGTGGGATTTAAAACACCGAACCGGTATGATCTTATAATCGTGGCCGTTGGCTGGAAATGGACGGCTCCGGTTGAGCCACGTCGGCCCAACCGTCGCCAGCGCGGCGCGCGGCGGCGCCCGACGGCCGACGGCGGCGAACTCGCCGGAGATCACTCAAACCAGTGAATTACACCCTAATTCTAAGATCTAAGCGCACAAAAACGAAGAGGGAGAGTAGGTGAACTCACCTAGAGGAGTAGCGGGGCTTGAAATCGGCCGGAGAGGGGTCGGCGACGAGGAATGGCAGCGGTGCTCGTCGGAGTTAGGCGATCCGGCGTTGCAGTGGCAATTCACCCGAGCAAACACGTCCGGCGTGTCCCTGGTGAGGCGGTGATCACGTTAGGCAAGGAAAATGGGGGGCAGGGGGACTGCAGCGACGAGAACGCGAGTGCCGAGGGGTCTCACCGGCGATGAAGGCTAGGGTTGGAGAGAGCTCGGGGTAGGGGGAAAATGAAGGCATCGGTTCCTCTTAAGCGCAGAGGGGGTGTGCTGTTGTGAAGCGCGTGCGAAAACCGCCGGGGAAGAGTGGAATCGGGGGGGGGGGGGGGGGGGGGGGGAACGTGGGCGCGGGGAGGGCGCGGCGCGACGCGGGAAGGAAAGGGAGGCGGTTGCTCCCTGGGTGGGATGACAGGCGGGCCCTGCCCGGCAGAGAGAGAAGAGAGGGAGTGGGGAAGGGTTGGGCCGCGGGAGAGAGGAGGGGTAAGGTGGGCCGGGGTGGGTTTTGGCCCATCAGGGAGGTTTCTTTTGTTTTTCTTTTTCTTTTTCATTTCTTTTCTTTTGATTTGGATTCAATTCAAATTTAAACGTTTACTACTCGTTTAAACTTCAAAATTCACACAAAAATGCAGGCTACAATGCACAAGGGTTTGCTCAAATTTTTGTACATGAAATGATGGGTGTTACAACTCTACCCCCCTTAAAAGGAATCTCGCCCTCGAGATTCGGACGTCCTAAGAGAATAGATAAGGAAAATCCGCCTTGAGATCTTCTTCTCTTTCCCATGTTGCTTCTGCCTCTGAATGATGTTTCCATTGCACTTTACACATGCGAATGACTTTGTTTCTTGTGACCTTTTCCAGTGTTTCAAGTATCTTGACAGACTGCTCCACATAAGACAAGTCTTCCTGTACATCCACGGCTTCCATAGGCAATTGCTCTTCAGGCACTATTAAGCATTTCTTAAGCTGTGATACATGGAAGACATTATGCGCATCTGACAAGTGTGGCGGAAGCTCAAGTTGATATGCCACTTCACCTCGTCTTTCGAGTATCTTGAACGGACCAATATAGCGTGGTGACAACTTGCCTCTTACTTTAAATCTTCTCAACCCTCTCATAGGTGACACCTTCAAGTATACATAATCACCAACTTCAAATGTGAGATCACGCCTTCGAGTGTCCGCATAACTCTTCTGTCTTGTTTGAGCTGCCTTTAGATTCTTCTGAATTTCTTGTACTTGTCTTTCAGCCTTCTGTAACACGTCAGGTCCAAAGACTTGACTTTCCTCCGTTTGATTCCAAAACAACGGTGTCCTACATTTTCGTCCATACAATGCTTCAAAAGGAGACATCTTCAAACTGGCTTGATAACTGTTGTTGTAAGAAAATTCGGCATATGGCAGATTCTTGTCCCAACTTTTGCTATTCTTTAAAGCACACGCTCTCAACATATCTTCTAATATCTGGTTGGTGCGTTATGTCTGACCATCAGTTTGAGCATGATACGCCGAACTGAAATTTAGACGGGTATCCATTGATTCATGCAACTTCTGCCAGAATCTTGAGGTGAATTGAGTGCCTCTGTCTAAAATGATCTTCTTAGGAACTCTATATAAGCATACAATCCTGGAGATGTACAGTTCCGCCAACTTGGGTCCATTGTAGGTCTCTTTCACAGGAATAAAGTGAGCAACCTTAGTTAGACGGTCCACAATAACCCGTATAGAATCATATCCAGACTGTGTTCTTGGTAGTCCCACAATGAAATCCATACTAATTTCTTCCCATTTCCATTCTGGCACTTTGATTGGTTGCAATAACCCTGCTGGTCTTTGATGTTCCGCCTTAATCAATTGACATGTATCACATATGGCCACATATTCGGCTACATCCCGTTTCATTCCATGCCACCAATATCGATCTTTAAGGTCTTGATACATCTTTGTACTTCCGGGATGAATAGAGTATGATGAGTCATGAGCTTCTCTTAATATCAACTCTTTAATCTCCTTGACATCTGGAACACAAATCCTCTTTCCAAGCCATAAGGTTCCTTGTTCATCCTCTCTAAAGTTCGGAGCTTTCCCTTTCTTCATCAACTGTTTGATCTCCTTGACCTTCTCATCATTCTTTTGTCCTTCTCGTATACCACGTTCAAGGGTTGAGTCCACTTCCATAGCAACTGCTTCAGTGCTAGACACTAGACATAGGTTTAACCTTGCAAACTCTTCACATAACTGGGGTTGAAGAGCTTGTACTGACAAGTTATTGCTTTGTCCCTTCCTGCTTAGAGCATCAGCGACCATATTAGCCTTGCCTTTATGGTAGTTGATTCCCACATCAAAATCATTTATTAACTCCAACCAACGACGTTGCCTGAGATTAAGATCCGGCTGTGTGAATATGTATTTCAAGCTCTTGTGATCTGTGTATATCTCAGTCCTTTTTCCCATCAAGTAGTGTCTCCATATCTTCAAAGCATGAACAACAGCTGCCAACTCTAAGTCATGTGTTGGATAGTTCCTCTCATGTTTCCGAAGCTGTCTTGAAGCATAGGCCATAACATGTCCTCCTTGCATCAAGACACATCCTAAACCATGCCCAGATGCATCACAATAGACCACAAATTCCTTCTGCATATCAGGCATCACCAATACCGGTGCACTGGTCAACCTCTTCTTCAATTCGGCAAAGCTTACTTCACATTCGGGGGTCCACTTGAAAGCAACTCCTTTCTCAAGCAACTTGGTTAGTGGTCGAGAGATCTTTGAAAATTCCTTGATGAATCAACGGTAATAACCAGCCATACCTAAGAATCTACGTATATCATGTACACTCTCAGGTGTTTCCCACTTTAGAACATCGACCACTTTGCCTGGATCCACTGCTATACCTCCTTCGGATATGACATGTCCCAAAAATGATACCTCCTTTAGCCAAAACTCACACTTACTAAGTTTGGCATACAGTTGATGTTGGCGAAGCTTCTGTAGAGCCATCCTGAGGTGCTCCTCATGCTCTTCTTCAGTCTTGGAGTAGATAAGTATGTCATCGATGAATACCACTACGAACTTGTCCAGGTACTCCATGAATACCTTGTTCATAAGATACATAAAATATGCCGGAGCATTGGTCAATCCAAACGACATAACTGTATACTCATATAATCCATATCGGGAGACAAATGCCGTATTGGGAATATCCGACGGTCTAATCTTCAGTTGATGGTAGCCCGAACGAAGATCAATCTTGGAAAACACACATGCTCCTCTCAACTGATCAAACAAATCTTTAATCCTTGGTAATGGGTATTTATTCTTGATTGTGACCTCATTTAAAGCACGGTAGTCCACACACAACCTTTGAGTTCCATCCTTCTTAGGTACAAATATAACTGGTGCTCCCCAAGGCGATGAGCTAGGGCGAATATATCCTTTTGCCAATAACTCCTCAATATGATCCTTTAGTTCAGCTAGTTGTTTAGCATCCATTCTATATGGCCTCTTATATATTGGGGCCGTTCCAGGTACTAGTTCAATGATAAATTCAATCTCTCGATCAGGGGGAATACCTGGTAAGTCATTTGGGAATACATCCGGAAATTCCTTCACAACCCTGATATCTTTGGTACTCTCAAGATGGTTGAGTTGCACTACTGCCTCTTGTGTCTGATCTGGCTTGAACTCCACTATAGTGCCATCCGGGTGTGTTAAGCAGACTGTTCTAGTTGCACAATGAATTACTCCTTGATTCTTCGTCAACCAGTCCATTCCCAGAATGATATCCAATCCTTGTGAGTCCAACACTATTAGGTTGGCCCAAAAGACTACCCCCCTTATGTCTATACTCACTTTTCGGCATAGATGCCTTGCCACCATCTCTCCTCCAGGAGAGTTTATCAATAATGACCCATTCAAGAATGTAACTACCATGCCATGTTTCTTTATGAAATCCTTGGATATAAATGAATGTGTAGCACCCGAATCAAACAATATGGTGGCGGGGTGGGAGTTAACAGAAAACATACCGATCACCACATCAGGCGCTTCCTGTGCTTGTTCCAGAGTCACATGGTTGACACGACCAGTTGGGTTTTGCTGCTTCTTTGGGCAACTGCTGGCATAGTGTCCCCATTCTCCGCACTTGTAACATTGTACTCCCGCAGCATTATTTGGGCCCTTGTTGCCTCCTGATTGGTTTCTTGGGGGTTGGCCGTTTGGACGGTTAGCTGGAGCTGAAGGGCGGGGCGGCTGCATCTGCTGACGTGGGGGTTGCATTGGCTGGCGTGGTGGCTGCTGCTGCTGCTGGCGCATTTGCTGGTTGTAGGGAGTGGGTGGCCTGTAGTTGGAGTTGGGAAACCTCTGTCCCGAGTAGTTCATGGGACGAGTCATTTGGTTTGCAGGCGTAGGATTAAGACGGGGGCGCACATTACTGCTAGAGGCGTGTGCCATAGTCAACTTCCTTTTTCTTTCTTCATCATCTAGTTCCTTCTTAGTCCTCTCCACTTCAAAAGCTTTGTCAACCAACTTCTGAAAGTCGCCGTAGTCGCTGGAAGACATGGCGAACTTTAACTCCTTGTCCAACCCATTCTTGAAGCGGAATTGTTTCTTGGAGTCAGTGTCCACATCGGTTGGAGCATAGCGGGACAACTGAGTGAATGCATTCAAATAGGCCCTCACAGTCATACGGCCCTGCTTTAACATCAGGAACTCTTCACGTCTTGCTTGTATTTCTCCTTCTGGCACAAAGTGATTGCGGAAGTTGGTCCTGAATTCTTCCCAGGTAATGTTTTCTGGGTCCCGGTGAGCTTCAGTAAAGGCAGTCCACCAGTCGGCTGCCGGCCCTTGGAGTTGATGGGAGGCTAGTAGTACTTTCTCCCTTCCTTCACAGTGGATGAGCCTTAGCTTGCTTTCAACGGTACGGAGCCAATCATCGGCATCCATGGGTTCGGTGACCGTGGCAAAAGTGGGTGGATGAGTGTTCAGGAAGTCCCTAAGGAAGGACCTAGGTGGAAAAGGTGGTGGTGGCGGAAGGTTGTAATTTGGTGGTGGTGGGGGTGGGGCTTGTTGCAGGTTGGTGACAATTTGAGTGAGGTTATTAAGCAGCTGGGTTTGGATGGCCATCATCTGCTGCATTTGTTGCGCGGCTGGGGCCCCTCGGGCACCCCTACCGTTCCATCCTGGCACACCTCCAAGTCCTTCATCTTGGGGCACAGCGCCCCTTCCACGACCTCTACCTCTACCTCTTCCAGACATCTGTGTAGGGAAGAATTGAAATTTTAGAACAATAGATAAGATATAGAAGGGTACGCTATGGAAAACGGTCCCAACTACATGCATCAAGGGAGACACATATATAAAAAGCAAGCAAATTCATTAACCAACTAGTGCGGATGTGGACAAGATGCTAATGCATTCCACAACTCGCACGACACACTAACAAGCCTATATACAAATGACATGGATGTGGATAGGATGCCGAAGCATTCCACAACTCATGTCGCACACACACACAACATAAAGCAAACTACTAGCATAACATCATAAACAACACAACTCAAGACTAAAGAGGGCGTAGCTACACACTCCTACACACTAAGGATAACTGTCCTGAGTCGTCCAGCAGGGAAACAAGTCCACTCCTACTCATCGGAGTCCTCCTCAACCTCCATCTCGGGGTATTCTTCTTCTGAGTCCTCTCTTGATTCCTGGGGGGAGTTCATGCAACGATCTGGAGAGTTCGGGTCCCAAGGCTCCACGTCCGAAGCGTACTGAGGAGAGTTAGGATCAGCTGCAGTGATCCTCGCGTAGCGTCGGCGAAGTCGCTCGTAGCGGTCAATCAGGTCCCTGCTGTCCTGAAGCTTCTGCTGACAACGCTGGAGTCGCGAAGACAACTCCACAACGTCGTCCACCAGCCTCTCGCACTGAGGGTGAGTCAAGTGCCCCTCGACGTCACGTCCAGTGAAGGCGGCCGTGCCACTAGGGCGCTGAGGGGTGTATGCGTGCTCCATGCACCCAAGAAGGAACCTGTGGGCGTGGCTCCAGTAGGTAGTCGCCTCCCACGTGGCGTCCTCCTCAGCCGCACGCTGGGAGCTCCTCCAGGCCAGAGAGAAGTGAGAGTGCAGCAGCTCCGAGTCGTAGTAGACGACCAGCTGAGAACTCCAATCCAGTCCACCAGTATAGGGTGCAAAGACCCTAGTGGTGTGGTAGACTAGGCGAACACGATACTCACGGTACCCCGCAACTCGAAGAAGAGAGCGAAGACGGACACGCATCCTCAAAGCAGCACTCCCAGTGGAGAACAGCGTCGTCTCCCTCCTGGGGGTGTAAGGTGCGGAGCGACTGGCCAGGGCGTGGCGTGGAACACGACCCCCAGTCGACTTACGAGCCATCTGCTTGGTTCGCGCCATCTACAAACATTTGAAAAGAAGAGAGTGAGATTAATAATCCATAAATTAAATTAGAATAAAGCAAATAGCACAGCAAGATAAGAAGCACAAGGTTTGAGATAGAGAGCACAAAATTTTGGAAATACTATTTCATAAGAAAATAGTATAGTCCTTAATTTTTGGCCATTTCTAACTAGGCTTGCGTCCTACGGGCAACGCGGCTCTGATACCACTTTGTCACGCCCGGTCATCATAAAGATGAACAGACGCTAATCACATGTACGCCAGGATCAGTTGAATCGTACATGCGTCGACGAAAGTGAAATATCATACATTGCCATGTTCGAATACATAAATAGTCTTACAGAACGACCCGAAGGTCTACAAATACACATCACAAATATTTACATCAACCACAAAGCTAACCAAGTCCAACTACAGCAGAAGTCTAAAGATAAGGGTAACTCCATCTCCACAGGCAACCGTTGCGCGTGAGGTCGCTAGCCTAGACCAAGTCCTCCGGGTTGACGTAGAAGTCCTCCGGTGCCGCTTCTTCTTCTTCATATTCTAAAGGAGAATTAAACGCTTGAGTACATAGAGTACTCAGCAAGTGCGGGAAGAGATGATATGAATGGCTAAAGCAAAGGGAAGGCCAATTATGGCTTAGCACTATGCTTAAAACCTAACCTTAGCTTTCAATTACCAATATCATAATTCAAGAAGTAATCAACTCATAAGTAATGAAAATGAATGTGCTTGAATCATAATTAACCACCATTTCCCAACCATATACTAATTATGAACTGGCCCCAAGCCGCTCTTGTCCGTGAGCACGGCTGTCATGACAGTTTTACCAAATCTCTGCAGAGAGTGTACCCTTTCCCCACAAGCAGTGATTTCATCCCCTGTTGCCAGGTGGACTTGAGTAAACCTCCATGTAGCCCGTGGTGATCAACCACATTTCACACTTCCGTAGGTGTGTGGCCCGGAGATCACTACATGGTCTTTACAAAGGTACTCCCGACTAGTGCTAGCCCTCTAAGGTTTCCACCACTGGGGATTCTCGGAGTAACCCTCTGCCCCAGAGCCCCCTCTTGAGCCTTGCGGATCCCAGAGCGGATCACCCGCATCATTCCCCGCACCATCCAACCACTAGCATTTCATCGGGAGAAACCTAATTAATTGACTAAGCTGCCCCATCTCAGTCTCGTGGTGGTACTATAAAGCTTAGTGGCTTCCTCCATAAACCGGTCCTTAGAATCCGGTGGTAACAAACCCCAATCCCGGGTCTCGTGCAACTGCACCATACCAATACTAACCAACCACCAGATTCCTATCCACTACAACTTGTGAAATCACCACAAGATCAAATATCCACAAGGTTTAATGTAGCACAATGGTATAAAGTCCCAATCCCAATATTTAAGCATGGCTAAGCATAATTATGACCTATCTACTTCCCAACCCATTTCAGGTATCAAGGAATTATATGGAACAAGGCATGTAAACATGAAGTAGGACATCAGTTTAATTAGCATGCATCTATCTAAATCCCTAGAACTGGAGCAAAATGGTCAAGGGCACTTGCCTTCATTGAAGACTTGAGTGTTGGCGAAGTCCTGGTCTTGGAGGTTAAGATTAGGGTCGTAGTACGACTCTAAATATATACCCAAGCATGGCAAGAATAGAATAAAACTAAATAAGTAAAGGGCACGCAAAGCAATGCATCACAACACACACACAAGCATAAAATCCTATACTAATGCGTCCCTACGAAGTATTTATTACTTAACATGGTCAAAGTATGCATTTTAGATTTATCCTACAATTTTGAGAATTAAATATAGACTAAAACCATTTTTATTGAATTTTCTATGGCCAAAATGTATTTTTAAACATTTATAATAAATATTCCATGGACAAAATATATATCAAATGAACTGTACAATTTATTCACAGCATAAAATAATTTATACCAAATTTTCCTAGCATTTCTACACTTAATCACCATTTTTATTTATTTTCTACACATTAAATACACCTATAAACAATATTCAGCAAATAAATAAAAGTCCAGGGACTAATTAAATAGTTTTCTCAACTGCACAGGGGCTAAATACATGATTCTACAAATTTACAGGGGTTAGATTGCTTATTTAAATGGTTAAATCCAATTTTTAGGGTTCCAGGGGTTAGTCTGCAATTTCCAGGGACTAGACTTCAATTCCAGAGAAGTCCAGGGGGTAGCAAGCAAGTTTCCAGGGGCTGCGGTGCAAAAGCGCAGGCGGGAAAACTAAATTGAATGTGGGCCGTTAGATCTGAATTGGACGCGTGGGATTTAAAACACCGAACCGGTATGATCTTATAATCGTGGCCGTTGGCCGGAAATGGACGGCTCCGGTTGAGCCACGTCGGCCCAACCGTCGCCAGCGCGGCGCGCGGCGGCGCCCGACGGCCGACGGCGGCGAACTCGCCGGAGATCACCCAAACCAGTGAATTACACCCTAATTCTAAGATCTAAGCGCACAGAAACGAAGAGGGAGAGTAGGTGAACTCACCTAGAGGAGTAGCGGGGCTTGAAATCGGCCGGAGAGGGGTCGGCGACGAGGAATGGTGGCGGTGCTCGTCGGAGTTAGGCGATTCGGCGTCGCAGTGGCAATTCACCCGAGCAAACACGTCCGGCGTGTCCCTGGTGAGGCGGTGATCACGTTAGGCAAGGAAAATGGGGGGCAGGGGGACTGCAGCGACGAGAACGCGGGTGCCGAGGGGTCTCACCGGCGATGAAGGCTAGGGTTGGAGAGAGCTCGGGGTAGGGGGAAAATGAAGGCGCCGGTTCCTCTTAAGCGCAGAGGGGGTGTGCGGTTGTGAAGCGCGTGCGAAAACCGCCGGGGAAGAGTGGAATCGGGGGGGGGGGGGGAACGTGGGCGCGGGGAGGGCGCGGCGCGACGCGGGAAGGAAAGGGAGGCGGTTGCTCCCTGGGAGGGATGACAGGCGGGCCCCGCCCGGCAGAGAGAGAATAGAGGGAGTGGGGAAGGGTTGGGCCGCGGGAGAGAGGAGGGGTAAGGTGGGCCGGGGTGGGTTTTGGCCCATCAGGGAGGTTTCTTTTGTTTTTCTTTTTCTTTTTAATTTCTTTTCTTTTGATTTGAATTCAATTAAAATTTAAACGTTTACTACTCGTTTAAACTTCAAAATTCACACAAAAATGCAGGCTATAATGCACAAGGGTTTGCTCAAATTTTTGTACATGAAATGATGGGTGTTACAATGCTAGTCCTAGCCATTTTATCCTCCTTATTTGCCTTAGTTTGTTATCTTCATTTATAGTTGTGTATGAACTATGTTGTTGTGTATATTTCTTTTATGTACAAACAATGTGCTTTTGTTATTGCATGATTTATGTATGTGTTAGTGTATTACACGTGTTTGTGTTTGATGTGCATGTAATCTAAACCTTGCTAGCATAATTATTAACTCATAAAAAGAATATACATATATGAACAAATGGGGTGTGTATAATTTACTTCACCACTAACTTAACCGTCCACCGAGCTACTCCTAACACATGTTAAGGAAGTTAAAATTTAAGCTAAACATTATAGATCCAACCTACTGAGTGCAGCGGGGATATTTTTCCTTATGGAAAGCATTTGGTCTGACTTCTCTTGCATGATAAGCCCTGTCACGCATGTGCTCCTACTCGGTCTCTACTGCTTCCCAGGTGATGAGTTCCTCCTCCATCTTGTGGTGATGTTACTCTTCCTGCCTTTAGCGATGCTCTTCTTCTACCTTGTGATGATGCTCCTCATCCCGAGCCCTCTCCCTCTCGCTCTCCTCGATAGTCCTCTTAAAATCCAACTTATGAAAGAAGCATATCGAGCCATGCTTTAGATGTATTGGGTGTCTTATGTTGCTTGTTGATGGTCGATATACTCCATGAACTCAAGAATAGGTAGTGACGACTACATGGCTAAAGATTTGATGTTGTATACGGATGGACTATAAATACTAATATGAATTTGAGAGAGTAGAGAGATTTGTATATTATCTATGGTCTACCATAAGAGAAATATGATGTCATACCATGAGGGTCATACTTCTAGTTTTCGCAAAGCCATACATGTCCCCTAAAATAAGCCACCTAACAAAACGACAAGGAGTATCGCAGGAACACATCTGAGGCTCTAATCCGTCAGGGATGTCAACTTCCTCTTTTTTTGTTTGGTGGTGGCGTAGGTCAGTTCATAACAGCTAGATATGGGGAAGGAATGAAGAAGAAATGTGTACGAACTGGAGAAGTAATGTGAGGGATTGAGATTGTGAGGATTAAAGAAGGAAAGGGGCCTTTGAAAGCATCTAGGCCCCCATGAGGTATGGTTTCGGTGATTAATGACAAACCATTGGATTTTACTAATGAATTTGTGGATGCAAGGTCTCCTATATCACTCAATCAAATGAACATCAATATCAACTACTAATCATTGGAGACCCATATGCAATCACTTTATGAGATCAAATGAATGTTGTGAAGATAAGAAGTAAAAGCTCTTATGTCAAAGTCATTCAACCACAATTGATGACACTTAATGCTTGATAATCATCAGAAGTACATTTCCAACAAATGTCTAAGAGGTCAATCGAGCAAAGTTCAAAAGAATCACTTAGAAACAACTCGAAGCAAACAAAATCAACTCACCGGATCAACCGATGTTTCCAGAGAACAACACATCGGTCAAGTTGATTCAGCACAAGAAGAAGACCTCAGAACAAAGCACTCACCAAATCATCCGATGTTAAGGGCTTATCTACATCGGTCCATCAGTACAATATGCAATATCCTTGGACCAAGTGTAGCACCGGATCATCCGATGTACAGAAATATACACATCGGTCAATCACTCCAGTAAGCATCAAGTTTGAGCCAATTCTAGAGGAAGAGCCACTGGATCATCCGATGAGAAGACAAGTGCAACATCGGTCTAACAACGGTCATATCTGACACAATGACGTCATCTAAAGTGAACTTGACCGATGATAACTAAAGGGGAGACATCGGATCATCCGGTGTTCGCAGAAAAGTTCTGTCAGCCTACTTTTCCAACGGCTATTTCGTGGAGGCTGGCTATAAATACCCCCTAAACCTGTCAAATCGACAAGTCTTGATCACCAGACATAATCTACACATCCACAAGCATTCAAGACAAAGAGCCATCACTTCTACATCATTTAGATCACTTACACACCAAGAGATAGGCTAGAACTAGGTAGAGAGAGAGCTTGTGTGCCTCCATTCTTGGTGAGTGGAATCTCTAGGGTAGTGAGAGACTTAAGGGAGTGTCTCTTGGTGTTTGTAACTGAGAGAGACTTCCGGAGCTTGCCAAGAGGATTGTGGAAGCCCGGAGGATTGAAGTTGTACAAGGCTTGAGCTCCACCTTGCTAAGGTTGGCAAACGGAGAAGAATAGTGAAGATCCCTAGTCTCGGTGACTTGGGTGTGGCTATACCCTTTGGTGGGTGCCACAACGTGGATGTAGGAAGATCTTGACGATCTTGCCGAACCACGGGATAAATCCTCGTGTCTCCTCGGGAGTTTGCATCCTCTTCCTCTCCCTTACATTTATGCATTTTATATACCGCGAAGTTGCTATTTACTTCAATGCATAGATCGTTTGCGTAGGGAATTGGGCTTTTGGGAATTAAGTTTTATTGCTTATATTTTTGAAAAGAAGCCCAATTCACCCCCCCCCCCTCTTGGGCATTCGATCCTTACAATTGGTATTAGAGCCAGGTTGCTCATAGGATCATTCTAGTTTCACCGCTAGAGAGCTAAAATGGCCAAGGTTGGGGGTTCAGTTCCTATCTTCGAGGGCAAGAACTTTGCCTATTGGAAAGCATGCATGCGCGCTTATCTAGAGGCTATTGCTCCCGAAGTATGGGAAGCGACCCACGCGGGGTTTGGAGAACACAATTATGTTGGTGATCAAATTAAATGGGATGCTAAAGCTAGGAATGCAATCTATGAATGTATTAGTCAAGATGTGTTTGCTAGAATTGCTAGTAAAGAAAAAGCTTGTGAAATTTGGGCTTGCTTAATAGAGATTCATGAGGGTTCTTCTTGAGTCAAGGAACTTAAATATCACATGCTTAAAGCAAAATATGATGAATTTAAGATGCTACCTCATGAAAATGTCAATGAGATGTTCTCTCGCTTGAATGTACTTATTGAAGAAATTAATGCTCTTGACATTGCTTCTCTTGGCAAGGGACTCATCAACCGCAAGATCCTCATGCTCCTTCCCAAGCCAAAGTACAACATCATCAACTCCATTGCTTCAAAAGGAGTCTCTTGACCACATTGAAGTTTCGGAGCTCATTGGAGAAATTCACGCTCATGAGATGAGTGTACTTGGGATGATGGAGCAATCATCTTCAAAAACAATTGCTCTAAAGGCCTCCACCAAGAAAACAAGCCTCGAGAAGAAGAAGGTGGTTGAGCCTAGCTCAAGTGAAGAAGAGCAAGCATCAAGTGAAGATGATGATGATGAGCTTGCATTGATGATGAGAAAGTTCTCACGCTTGAACTCCAAGATTACTAAGAAGGGATACACATTTGACCCCAAGAAGAAAGCGTTTCTACCAAGAAGAGATGATCACAAGACTTGCTACAATTGTGGTGGTCAAGGCCACATCTCCTATGATTGTCCGAAACCGGACAAAAGAAGAGAGAACCACAAGAGCAAGCATCGCAAGCTTGAAGAAAGTGATGATGAAGAAGAGGCCAAACCCAAACCAAGATCCTTTGGGAAGAGGAAACATGACAAGGGAAAGAAGACAAGACTCTTCCCAAAGAAGAGAAACGACCCACAAAAGGTGTTCATGTGTGAGGCAAATGAATGGGCCATCGACGAAGAAACAAGTGATGAAGAGAGTGAAGTGGAAGAAGAAAGTTTGGCCGGCCTCGCCATTGCCAACAATGATGACTCACCTCTTCATCCACCGCCCATGTGCCTCATGGCGAAAGGTAACACCAAGGTATGTGACGACTCTAGCGATGATGAGCTTTCCGCCGATGATTTAACTTCTTTAATAAATGAATATCACACTATCATTAAGAGGGAAAAGAGTAAGGTTAAGACTCTTGAAGGAACTCGTGCTAAGCTTGAGAGTGCTAACCTTGATTTGCTTGACAAGTATGAAAGCATACTCAAAGAGCATGACATGCTCAAATCCCATGTCAAGCAAGTTGAGGAGGATAAGGCTCAAATCAAGCTAGATCATCATGAGCTTGACTTCGCCCACCAAGCACTCTTGGGAAAGCACAATGAGTTAATCCAAGAGCATCAAACACTTAACCTTGCTTATGAAGTGCTTGATCAAGAGTTAAAAACTATGAAGAAACAAACTCTTAATGACAAGATATCCATTACTTCTCATGCCACTAATGTCTTGCACAAGTCTTTGCCTTTGAAAGAGAACACTAGGGAGAATGACTTGTTGGAAGAAATTGAGAGTCTCCGCACTAGTGTGGCTAGACTATCAAAAGGAGAAGTCAAGCACAAGGAAATCCTCTTCCAACAAGCAAAGGCCTTCAACAAGAGAGGACTTGGATCCTTCCCGGTGCCTAACAAAGGAAAGGTGCCCTCACCGGAGCTTAGAACAAGCTTCATCAAGGAAGTTGGTTCTTATTGCCAACATTGTGAGGTCATCGGTCACCACACAAGGGAGTATCCTCTTCCTAACCGACCTTCTCCAAAATTGCCTACTAACTACAAATCTACTTTCAATGATCATTATTATCTCTTGAGTAAAGTAGATGGCAAGGTGAAGGCAAGGTTCATTGGCAAAGATATGAAGGGCATGAAGGGGAAGCTCTCCAAGCAACCTCTACGAGAAGCCATGAAGAACATGACCATTGGAGACATCAAGCCTGAAGTTGAGGAGATCCATGATCAAGGGGGAGCTTCCAACACCTCTATGGCACCTCATGTTGACGAAGAAGAGAAGGATGATCCATTGCCAACTCAAGACTCACAAGCCCAACAACATCAAGAAGAAGAAGAAGTCCATGATCAAGTCCAACCACAAGAGGAGCAACACGCATCACCATCGCCAAGTGCTTCACAACCACTTATGAGGCATGGACGCATCTCCAAGGCGCATCCGATGGACCAAATCATCGGAAGTCCGTCAAAGGGTGTAAGTACATGTTCTCGCCATTTCGCTTCATTTTGTGAGCACTACTCGTTTGTTTAATGTGTAGAACCCACTCACATTGAGGAAGCACTCCAAGACCCAAATTGGGTGACGGCCATGCAAGAAGAACTCAAAAACTTCATCCGCAATGAAGTTTGGGTGTTGGAGGAGCGATCCAAGGACAAGAACGTCATCGGAACAAAGTGGGTGTACCGCAACAAACAAGACGAGAACGGCGTTGTGGTCCGCAACAAGGCAAGACTTGTGGCCAAAGGGTTCTCGCAAGTTGAAGGACTAGACTTTGGGTAGACATTTGCTCCGGTCGCCCGGCTAGAAGTCATCCGTATACTTCTTGCCTTTGCATCACATCATAATATTAGACTTTATCAAATAGATGTGAAAAGTGCCTTTCTTAATGGTTACATTAACGAGCTTGTTTATGTTGAACAACCTCCCGAGTTTGAAGATCCGAGGAATCCTAATCATGTGTATAGGTTGCACAAGGCGCTCTACGAGCTCAAGCAAGCACCTAGGGCGTGGTATGAACGACTACGTGATTTCCTTATCATGCAAGGATTCAAGATCGGAAGGGTGGACACTACACTCTTCACCAAAGACATCAACGGAGATTTGTTTATTTGTCAAATTTATGTTGATGATATTATTTTTGGTTCAACTAACGAAGCTTTTAGCCATGAGTTTGGCAAAATGATGTCTAGGGAATTCGAGATGTCAATGATTGGAGAGCTCAACTTCTTCCTTGGATTTCAAATCAAGCAACTTCAAGAGGGGACCTTCGTCCATCAAGAGAAGTACATCAATGACCTTTTGAAGAAATTTGAGATGGGAGATTGTAGCTCAAGAAGCACTTCAATGGCAACAAATTGTCATCTCGACGCGGATAAGGACGGTAAACCTATTGACCAATCTAACTACCGTTCTATGATTGGTTCATTGCTTTATCTTACCGCATCTAGGCCCGATATCATGTTTAGTGTATGCTTATGTGCTCGCTTTCAAGCGGCACCTAAAGAATCGCATCGCAAGGCGGTCTTTAGGATACTTCGGTATCTTAAGCATACCCCTAGTGTGGGCTTGTGGTACCCTAAAGGTGCAAAATTCCATCTCTTGGGATACTCGGATTTTTGCCGGATGCCGTGTGGATCGCAAGAGTACCTCCGGTGGGTGCCACTTGCTTGGGCGTTCCCTAGTTTCTTGGTCTAGCAAGAAGCAAAATTCCGTCGCCTTGTCCATGGCGGAAGCGGAATATATTGCGGCCGGTGCATGTTGTGCCCAAATTCTTTATATGAAGCAAACCCTTTTGGACTTTGGTATTAAACTTGGTTGTGTGCCTCTCCTTTGTGACAATGTAAGTGTGGTTAAGATAGCTAAAAACCCCGTTCAACACTCCCGCACTAAGCACATTGATATTCACCATCATTTCTTGAGGGACCATGAAGCTAAGGGAGACATCTCATTGTGAGGTGTTAGGTCCGAGGAACAATTGGCGGATATCTTCACTAAACCACTTGATGAGAAAACTTTTTCTAGCCTAAGAAGTGAATTAAATGTGCTAGATGCATCAAACGTCATGTAAGTTGCCATGATCATGTAAGAATGCACTTCATATAGGTCTTGCCTAACTCTCAAAGGATAGGGGTGAGCAAGGGTTAGCTTGGGATGGAGGTTCTTTTGGGTTTCCCCAAGGCTTGGAGAGTGGTTGTCCCTGAAGAAGCCTTTGAAAGGTTCAAATTTGGCAAAATAGATTTACTTTATGCCTTACATGATGCCTGCCATATAGACTTGTAATTTCTTGCATTATAAAATGTTTGTCATTGCATACGGTAGATTGTCACAAAGGGGAACCCACCTCATGAGAAAGAGACTTGTTTGAAATGCAATATCTCAACTCATATGAGGTGGAAAGAACAAAATGGTAGGTGCGTTAATGCCTAGAGGAACATGCTTTAAAGAGATAGAAGTCTTCATCCTCTAGCTCACAAAGCATGGGCCTTACATTTTATTTGAATAATTTCCTCCCTATTTTTCTTCGTGTTCCATTTGCTTTAAGGCTTAGCCAAGTTATTGGCATATTAGATTTTTGAGGGGTGAGGGGTTGCCCAAAAAAGTACTAAGTGAAAGTTGCCTAGAGGGGGGGGGGGTGAATAGGCTAATCGACCTGCAAATGACTTAATAAAACAAGATTAAATCACAGGGGGCGGACTAGTCCGGTCAGCCTGCGTGAAGATCCCTAAAAGTGTTTCTAGCAAGTTTTAAGGGGATTTTCTCGAGGCTACAGGTGAGGATATGTTTAATACCAGTTTAGAATCTATCAACACAAGAGTGAGTCAAGTTTTAACAAGATTAAACAATGTGAGGCTCAAAACAAGACTAGCAACCCTAGAACGAAGTAAGCGATAAACAAAATGCGAAGAACACAGAGACACCAGGAATTTTATCCCGAGGTTCGATTCCACACAAGAATCTACTCCCCGTTGAGGAGTCCACAAAGGACCGGGTTCACCAACCCTTCCCTCACCAAGTTTACCGCACGGGCCTAACTTGGTTCTCCACTATCTCAAAGTGCGAATACAAGATTCGTTGGGGCTTCTCACAATCTGAGGCTCCCACACCACAAAGATGATCAACAACGCAAGCACACTCAACACACAGCTCACAAAGACTCAATGAGTGCAAGAGATCAAACCGGGAGCACAAGCGCGATGTTCTTCCTCTTCTCCACCTCACTAAACCCTAATCCACACAAGAATTAGTTTTAGAGGGAAAGTTGGCAAGAAAGAGGCTTAAGAGTGCTCCAAGTTGGCTGTGGCGGCGCTAGGGTTCGAGAGTATTTGAAATGAGGCCGGGGGTCCCTTTTTTATAGGAGTCCCGAGCCCAAACTGCTGACCTCAGCAAAAGGGCGGACTAGTCCGGCCTCAGGCCCGGACTAGTCCGGCCTAGGGGACCACTGACCCCTCTGACACTGTCACACTGCGCGGCAATCGTCACGCTACCCGCCAAAGTTCAAATTCAAACGGTAACTTCCACAACGGACTAGTCCGGCCCTTACCGGACTAGTCCGATCTCACACAGAACCTTTTGTTCCGTGTGAAAACGGACTAGTCTGGAGACCACGGACTAGTCCGGCCCCAAGGGCGGACTAGTCCGGCCTTCCCAGACTTAATCACAAAACCTCTCTGCACTCAGCACCACGGACTAGTCCGGCCCATGGACGGACTAGTCCGATCTCACACAGGACCTTTTGGTCCGCCCCAAAACGGACAAGTCCGCTCTCTAGGACTTGGTCCCGAAACTCCACTTCAAGGGGTACCCCGGACTAGTCCGGTCCACTACGGACTAGTACGAAGTCACACAGGACCTTCTGGTCCGTGTGAAAACGGACTAGTCTGGCCAGGAGCGGACTAGTCCGGCCACTCCTGCCAGACTACTCTAACTTCAACTTCAAATAGGATTTCTACCTCAACCACCACTCTTGAGCTCCTACTTTGATCTCATTGCACTTTACGCACACACCCTCCTATTTCTACGGCTAGTCTAACTCAACACGCTAGAAACCCTAGTTTCTACGCTTCGAGTTGACTCCGTTTCATTCCTTTTCCTTTTTGAGGGTTTGCGTCTCCGATCGAGTCCACACCTGTGCTAAGATCACATGAGCTCATTAGCGACTTAATTGTCGTCATCAATCATCCAAAACCCACGGGGAACCTAGATGCACTTTCACTAAGACATGTATTTCTCATTGTTTGTTTGTTTGGTATGGGATGTTGCTGTTTTGTAGTCATCGGATTATCCGATGCTTAGGTCAGACCATCATCGGATCAGTTGGTGTTCAAAGACCAAGGGCCAGTTCAGTCAGTATCTCAAATCAGCCGACGAGTTCAGTCTGAAACACATCGGTCCATCCGATGTTCACACTTCTGGAACTATGCCAAATTCCACCCATTCGCATCAGTTCAACGTCGGTCCATCCGGTGTCAACGGTACCTTTTTGAATATCCTTACTGTGCCATTCGACCGGTGCTTCTATCGTTTAACGTCAGTCCATCCGGTGTTAAATTTGCGGCTAGGGTTTGGGACCCACTATTTAAATGCCGTCTTGCCTCCCGGTCTTCTCTCTCACGACCCTGACGCTTCTTCCACCTCCGGTCGCCGCTCCTCTCACCCAAGCGCCGCCACCGCCGCCTCCAGCCGCCGCCGTCGCCCTTCGGTCGCCGCCGAACCTCAGCAGCCATCGCCGCCGCCGCTTCTTCCACCCAAGTGCCGCCGCTGCCACTTCTTCCACCGCCGCCGCTGCAGCCAAACGCCGCCGCCCGTGCACCACCACCGCCGACGCCCCCAACAGCCATACCACCACCCTCTCCACCATCGTCGTGGTGCCTCCCTTAACGGTCGCCGTCTCGTCGCCGTTAGGGTTTCCGGTCGCGTCGATCGTCGTGTCGTGTGCTTGACGTCGTTGCGCCTCATCGCAATGGCTCGTGACAAGAAGAACAAGGGCAAGGCCCTTGCGGAGCCGGTCGCAAAGAAGCAGAAGCTCTCGAAGGAGGATAAGAAGGAGTTGATGGCCGCTCGCACCGCTGAGGAGCGAGAGCGTGGCCGAGGAGGATCACTGAGGATCTGCGAGGCTCGTCCGAGGCAGCCTCCCGTGATCGATGAGTCCGAGGCAGAAGAAGAGCCGGAAGTGCCACTCATTCGCCGGCGATCAGCCAGGACCCGTGGGGGTCTTCCCACGGCAGTACCACGTCCGAGACCGACTGCTGCCGATCGTCGTGAGGACAGGGAGGCCTAGAGAGCCGTATACGAGATGGACACCACCGTCCACATTGGTGAAGGTGTGCGGTTGTCTGATTACCGGAAGATGAAGGCTAAGCAGCTAAGAAGACTCAGATGGAGTGTTCTGCTTGAGGAGTGGTACCCGCAGCCCAAAGAGGCTCTTGTGGACAGTCGGTTCTGAACTTTGACGCAGGTGTCACTATACGAGACATATAGACGCCGGGGCCACAAGCTATTCCAGCACAACTTTCTGGATTGGGATCAGCTCGCCCTGGCAGCAGAGACAGAGATACACCCATACTTTGAGAGGTATCGAGGGCTTGTGCAGTTGATGTCCTACGACAGGAGTGCATATGTGGAGGATTGGATCCGCGTATTCTACGCTACCCTATATGTCTCTGAGGGCCGCATATCGATAGACTTCATGTTCATGGGCCAGCACCATCACCTGACGAGACAGACGCTGGCACAGCTGCTAGGAGTGGACCTGCACGACACTTGCGTGCATGAGAGGGTATATGGACAGGCAGACCCGCCGAGGAGGCCGCTCACTGGAGGAGTGGCACCACCACTGGAGGAGATCCGCTCTGTGTTTGGACCGACCTTCTCTCCAGACCAGCCGAGGGTACCGACACTACTGACTCGAGCTGCGCGCACAGTGCACCTTGCCTTGCGCCGCACACTCTTGTTGAGGTCCGGGTACTTAGAGGGGTTCACCAGTCTGCAGCAGACCCTCCTCTTCTACATCATGAACGGGATGGAGTTCGATATTATGGACGTCCTCATATGCGAGATGGAGGATGTGATCACCGATGGAGTGGGCATGATGAGGCAGCTTGTGTTTGGACACTGGATTAGCTACCTGCTCTCCATGATGGTTCTTGAGGAGTCCGCCGTGCGTGACCGTCTCACTCACGAGAGTGTCACACGGTTTAGCCACTACTGAGCCCCAGCTCTTGGAGACTGCCGCCTTGGCCGTCCAGTCGAGCGTCAGGTTCGTGCTCGTCTGTCTGAGGAGGACTGGTCGGATCTGGAGAAGGAGGATGAGAGGCTGGCAGAGGTAGAAGCTCAGGGTGAGGACCTGCAGCATATATGGTCCGAGAGCGACACAGATGACAGTGTTGAGGAGTACTTCCCTCCTCCTCCCTCACCCAGGCAGCACGACGCGGAGGCTGGAGGCTCTACAGTGCCACCCCCTACTCCACCTCCCGTCACAGAGGCACAGGTCTCTCAGGCGTCTGAGCTCACCTCACTCCTGCAGCAGATGGTTGAGCAGCAGCGCCTGGACCGGCTTGCAGCTGAGCAGACCCGAGCTGAGCAGGCAGCACGTCTTCTGGAGCTCCAGCAGCAACAGCAGGAGATGCAGCACCAGATCGCCCGTGAGAGGCGAGAGGACACTGACCGGCTGACTGGGCTGATCGACCAGATGCACCAGCGCTCCCTCGACCACCAGCAGCAGACACAGCAGGCGATGATGGGCATCCTAGGGTTGATCACCAACCTCTACACCTAGACTGGGATTGCCCTGCCGTCGCAGCTGCCAGGCGTCGCTCCACCTCCACCTGTCCTTGCTCCAGCTGTAGCTCCAGTGCCGACCACGCCGATCCCGTCGATCAGCATGTCTCCCCTGCTGGCTCCGAGCACACCTATCCACTCTCCGCTGCCGGCTACGACACTGTTCCAACAGACGCCGACATCCGTCGTCAGTGCCCCCTTGCCAGCAGCTACTACTCAGCAGGCACCGACGGCGGCTCCTACGGCTCCGACAGCTCCTTCCACCTCTACTCCAGGCAGCAGCTCCGACGACAGCACTCCCGACGGTGACCAGTTCATCATCGCGCCTAGTACTCAGGGTCCTTAGGCACTCGGATCCCTTTTTAGTGTCTTGATGCCAAAGGGGGAGAAGAGTTAGAGAGTCAGGGGGAGGGTTGCTTAGAGGATTGCTTAGTCTCAGGGGGAGTCTCTATCTTTTGTAATTTGATGCTTATCTTTTGTAATTTGTTGTTTTTGCTTCTCATTTGGTGTTTATTGAGTACTCTTAAGTTATTAATCGATTGAGCTTATTTGGTGTCTATCTATATCTTATGATCACTTATTCACTTGAGTTATTCCTTGATTGAGCTTTCAAATTCATTACTATCAAGTGTGATAATCTTGTATTCATTGCATATCCTCTTAAGTTTCGTACTATCAAATTCATTACTATTGTGCTTTAATTGTTGTGTTGTCATCAATCACCAAAAAGGGGGGGATTGAAAGCATCTAGGCCCCCATGAGGTATGGTTTCAGTGATTAATGACAACTATTGGATTTTACTAATGAATTTGTGGATGCAAGGTCTCCTATATCACTCAATCAAATGAACATCAATATCAACTACTAATCATTGGAGACCCATATATAATCACTTTATGAGATCAAATCAATGTTGTGAAGATAAGAAGTAAAAGCTCTTATGTCAAAGTCATTCAACCACAATTGATGACACTTAATGCTTGACAATCATCAGAAGTACATTTCCTACAAATGTCTAAGAGGTCAATCGAGCAAAGTTCAAAAGAATCACTTAGAAACAACTCGAAGCAAACAAAATCAACTCACCGGATCAACCGATGTTTCCAGAGAACAACACATCGGTCGAGTTGGTTCAGCAGAAGAAGAAGACCTCAGAACAAAGCACTCACCGGATCATCCGATGTTAAGGGCTTAGCTACATCGGTACATCAATACAATATGCAATATTCTTGGATCAAGTGTAGCACCGGATCATTCGATGTACAAAAATATACACATCGGTCAATCACTCCAGTAAGCATCAAGTTTGAGCCAATTCTGGAGGAAGAGCCACCGGATCATCCGACGAGAAGACAAGTACAACATCGGTCTACCAACGGTCATATCTGACACAATGACGTCAGCTAAAGTGAACTTGACCAATGATAACTAAAGGGGAGACATCGGATCATCCGATGTTCGCATAAAAGTTCTGTCAGCCTACTTTTCCAACGGCCATTTCGTGGAGGCTGACTATAAATACCCCCTAAACCTGTCAAATCGACAAGTCTTGATCACCAGACATAATCTACACATCCACAAGCATTCAAGACAAAGACCCATCACTTCTACATCATTTAGATCACTTACACATCAAGAGATAGGCTAGAACTAGCTAGAGAGAGAGCTTGTGTGCCTCCATTCTTGGTGAGTGGAATCTCTAGGGTAGTGAGAGCCTTAAGGGAGTGTCCATTGGTGTTTGTAACTGAGAGAGACTTCCGGAGCTTGCCAAGAGGATTGTGGAAGCCCGGAGGATCGAAGTTGTACAAGGCTTGAGCTCCACCTTGCCAAGGTTAGCAAACGGAGAAGAATAGTGAAGATCCCTAGTCTCGGTGACTTGGGTGTGGCTATACCCTTTGGTGGGTGCCACAACGTGGATGTAGGAAGATCTTGACGATCTTGCTGAACCACAGGATAAATCCTCGTGTCTCCTCGGGAGTTTGCATCCTCTTTCTCTCCCTTACATTTATGCATTTTATATACCGCGAAGTTGCTATTTACTTCAATGCATAGATCGTTTGCGTAGGGAATTGGGCTTTTAAGAATTAAGTTTTATTGCTTAGATTTTTGAAAAGAGGCCCAATTCACCCCCCCTCTTGGGCATTCGATCCTTACAGCCTTAAAACACCCTCAGCTAAAATCTCACCCTGTAGGGGGTGAGATTCGTCTAAGGAGGCCGCTTGTAAAAACCACCAAATCTAACCAAATCTCATCTGGATCCAGACGCGGATATTGTCACAAGCCACGCCCCCTTTGTCACTCTCAGGCTGTCAAAAGGGACAATTCCAAACCTATACGGCATGACACATGTCAGACGGCCGGTTCAAAATGGGTAACACATATTGTATAGGTTACGTTAACTTTCATTTTTGAGTAATTTACGAGAGAGAGGTAAGAACGAGAGAGATAAGGAAAGAATGGTCGAACGGCTTTACGGGTTAGCCGTCGTACTTTATGCTTCGTCGGGTCCCACCGTCCACGCGCGAGAGCATGCCCTACTCATCGTTGCTTTTCGCCTCCGTACCCACCTATACACATAAGTGCCTACTGAATGGGCCGTGTCGGACCATAAAAAGGCTATGTCGAGCCGACCCGAAGCCTGTATATTTATATATTGATATTAAACACTCAATCAATTAAAATGATAAATACACAATAATAATTTAAATAACTAAACTAAACTCATATCATTTAAACAAAAACAAACATATAAAAAATTATTAAATCCTACACATATTCAAACTAACATATATATGATAATCAAATTCACATACACATATATGGATAAAATGCACTGTAAAAAAGCTTAACACTAATAGATTAAATTAATAAAATTAGAGCTTTTACATACACATATGGATCAAATACAATATTAAAGAGCTTCAAACTAATATTAAAAACTTTCAAAAAAATTCTAACAAATTTCTAACAACTAAAGTCTAAGCACATAACTAATATTAGTGCATAGATACTAACAAAAAAATTTCTAACAAATTACAATATATCAACAATTAAGTAACAAGGATTTTACCTTGCCAACGGGAGCGGCGTCGACACGGATGGCGGCAGAGGCGCACGAGGCGACCTTGACTGGGTGACGTCGAGGAGCGGACGGGCGGCGCCGGTGCCGAACCGGGAGCGAACAGCGCGACGCCGGTCGCGGGCGGCGGCGGAGATGCACAGGGCAACAGTCGGATGCGCACGGGACAGCGGCCAAAGGTGCACGGGGTAATGTGGCGGACAACAGAGCTGCGACAAGCGGCGGTGAATTAGGGCGAGGCGGCGGCGCGCGCGGGGACGAGCGGAGCAGTGCTAGGTCATGGGTGCGCGAGTTCTTCTAATTTCTGCCATGTCGCAGTCGGGCACACACATGTGGCAGACGCGGAATATGGATGACAATGGGTCAGGTTCGGGTCGGATCGAACGAAAATCTACCCGAATTGAAAAAGCCCGTAGGTGGATTTTCAAACCCGCACCCGCACCCGCACCCGAGGGTGAAATATGTCGGGTGGAGGTAGGAGCCTGGAGCGGTGTCGGCGGAGGCAAGGGCCGGTGGCGCGACGCGATCCGGACGGGCAGCGCGTCCAGCGGGCTCCCGCGAATGGGAGGCTGGGCAAGGGAGGGAGCCGACCGGGACGGGCAGCGCCACAACAGGAGATAGCCGACGACCATACAGGAACTGGAGAGGGAGGGATCCGACCATCGGGAGACGGGAGGGTCGAGGATCTCGATCTGGATCTGGGAGCGAGGAGAGGAGGGCGGACTGCGGAGTGGAGGTTGTTCAATCCTCTGTTGCATCTAGGGTTCCCTGGACTCCCGATTGTATAAGTGTTATTGAATGCGGGTCTGGGCTGTAGTGGGCTGTTCGGGCGCCCTACGGGGACCTGCAGGTGCAAAAATAAACCCGAACCCGCAAAACGCCGGATCAGGTTTGGTCTGACCCGCGGGTGGAAAATTGCACCCGAACCCGAACCCACGCGTCTGATCGCCATCCCTAGCGCGGAATTAAAGGTCGTTGGTTAGACCGATACCATTATTAAGGTCGTGGGTTTGGACAAAAAGCTGACAAAGATACTTATGTGCGTCGGTCCGGAGCAGGCCACCAACGGCTTTATGGTTCGGACGGGAGAGGTTGTGTCGGGGGCGTGTTGGGCCCACGTTATGGCCGTTGGCCTAGAGACTGGTGCTGACACCTTTAAAGTATGGTCAGGAGAGGATGGTTTCAAATGTGTCGGGGCCATCATATGGTCGTCGGCCGTGCAGCGGAAACCGACGAATACGCTTAGATCCATCGGCTGAAACAACATGGCCGGCAATTATACTCTTTTTGCCATCGGTTCCACAAAACTAATAGCGTTAGACCAGTTAAGGTCGATAGTCCCAACAATTTTATTTTCTCCGGCACTTGTTTGCCCAATTCTTGTAGTGACATGTATGTTTGGTGAGTTGTGTCTCTTCAAAAGAAACACATCTAATTCTTACTCTAAGTTCACATTTCAACATGTATCTCTTTCTCCTGAGTAGGTTCCGAGTTGAACAACAGACTCCCTTTTGGTTGATTAAATAACCATATAAAAAGGAACAAATCAACAAAAAAATAAATAACAGGGTAAAAAAGGGTGAAGTAGCTGACTTATGGTAGAGGTAACTTGAGACAGTTCACAACCAAATCTCACGCAAGGTTGCCCTTGGATTGATTATATAACTTTTACTGCAACGGGAAAAAAAGTGAAATAAAAGAAATAAATTGTTCCTGAAGCCACATGGGACTCGCTAACCACCACCACCAGCTACGTCTCGTCGTGAAAGGTAAGGGAGCTACCGCTTTTGACAAATTAACAATATGATATGGTGAGGGGGCGCCACCTGCACTGCATAAACTACGCATTAAGTTGCTATTAGAAGAGGTGAGGAGTTGGCATCAGTGATGCAACTCCCTCCTACTGACCAAATTTGCTCTGTTTAAACCCACCACACCACACCCGCCTAAAAATATGCTGTTCGTAATGGACGCAACCGAATAAATTGACGCCTCAGCTTCCGAGTTACTAGTAGCTACGAGTGCTGTTCGTAATGGGATGGGAGACTATTTATTACGGAATGCAAAATGGGTTTTTGGAGGGAGATCATTTCAAAATACAGATTGAACTTATAAATGATAATGAGTGAGAGATAATTCATGCTTTAATTTGCTCCCTAGGATGTTCATTAATTGCGAATTCTTCTTAAGTAAATAATAGTATATAAAGTATAAAGCAATTCAAATTACCATGTGGTTTGTTTTTTCAAAAAAAGGATGTGGCCGGCGAGCCCATGCATGGGGGGCTTCCCTTTTACTTATTGACTCCATTGATTGATAGCAAATTAAATGCAAATCATATTGATGAAGGAGAAACAATTTGAAATATGAATGAATATACAACCATCGGTTTTCACTTGATGAATGCATTGTTGATCCTGATCTACTTACTCTTTGCTACGGTACGGTTATTAGAAAAACTTATAAAAATGGAAATCCATAAGTATACCCAAACAAAAAAGGGAAAAAAAATCAAAGGCGAGAACCTAGTAGTTCTACCTTGTCCATTGTACTCGGCATGCAGGATACTGTCCTTGCTGACAGGCACAGAACAGTCAGGTGAAATCCAAATAAAAAAATGGAAAGCGAAAACGCGCTATAGCAAATTCGTTCATTCGCTGGCAGATTCTGGAATTTATGCGCCCCGCGCCCGCTGATGTATGTTCTCACAAAGTAGAGAGAGAGAGAGAGAGTGGTGGTCAATTCCAGCTAGTAGTATGCGGTAGGGCGGGGTGTGGGTCACTAATAACAACCAAGAAGCAGATGCCATGTCCTTGTTGCAGCGAGCGGACAGGGGTAACAATCCATTCACTGTGCCAAGGCTCACCATTCACCGGAAAGTTGTGGAGCAAACAATTGAAAATAATAAGTAAAGACAGGGCCACCTTCGCACACACACAACCCTCACCTACACACACACACACTTTGCTTCGCTTCCCTCTCAACTCTCCTATTGTCCTCCTCCATTTCCACCCACCGCCAAGCAAACACTTCACCGACGGAAGAAGATCCAAGACTGGTGGGATAGGAGCGGGCTCTGGAGCAGAGGCAGCAAGCAGTATTTGTAGGCACAATTGTTGGATCAGCAAGAACTGCTGGTGCACAAGTGTAGGTTAAGCAGTTTTCTTCATCCTCCCTTCACCACACCACGTGAACCCATCTCTATCTGTATCTATCTGCAACCTCAGAGCCTCCCCCCTTCACACTGATCGTGCTCGGCAAGAAACCATGATGATGGTGTGGCAGGAGGAGGAGGAAGAGTGATTCACCGGTCGGTCGTATCGTAGTAGTGGCTGCGCCAGTGACCATCCTACTTGCCTTTCACTCCATCTTCTTCTTCTTTAATCCACGCTTCACTCCTCCTCCTCTTTCTCTGTCCTCCCCACCCCTGTCTTATTGTTCTTGCATTGAGGAGGGCAAGGAGATAGAGAGAGCTCTTCTTGCTGGCGTTGTATTGTATGGTTGGTGGCCAAGATGACAATGGAGCACGGCGAGGATTGCTGCGTCAAGGTGGCGGTCCACGTCCGCCCGCTCATCGGCGACGAGAAGCTGCAGGGATGTAAGGACTGCGTCGCCGTCGTGCCAGGCAAGCCGCAGGTACGTAAGACGCAGCCGTCTCATCTCAGATGGCAGTAGTACTATTCTTTGCCATGCCTGCTTCAAGGGATGGCAGTATTCTTTGTTTTCTTCGATTTTGTTTCTCGAATCTCGTATGTTTGCAGTACTAGATTTATTAGACTCTGGAGGATATGACTGTCTTCCTGTTTTTTAGTACTGTTTTCAGAGACAGGTGACACTGTCTGCTGCTGATTTTGCGGATTCTAATACTAATTAGTTATTGTTCTAGTGAGACTCTGTTTTCCCTTTCCCTCCGTTTTACTCAAGAACAGAACAGCTGTGCAGAGAAGAGAGACCATCTTGTGCATTCCTGTTCCTGGACATCAACCCCTCCTCTCCCAATGTGTGAAATTTTATTACTGCCAAAAACTTCTGGAGGAATCTGGGTTGCGTCCCCCTTTTTTTGGGTCCTTCTTCTTCACCTTTCGTTTATTTTTGTGCTCACTGAATCAGCCTAGCAGCTACTCTCCTCTCCCCCCGAAAAAAAAAAGTTGTGTCGGCAGGGGGGCCTCCAATCTTGTTAGTGTTCTTGCTCTTCTTTATTTGGGGGTGAATCCTGTCAGCATCATGCAGTTAAATTTCTGTCCAATTTTGTTGATCCGGCTCTCCACTTTTCCCCACCGCTACTTGTTTCCTTTTCTTGTTTGAGCAAAATTTGTTAACTTCTTTTTCTTCTTTTGTTGTTGAGAAAAAAAGCATCGATCGTTGAAGGATGAACCCTGAGATCTGACCTGTTTCCCTTTTAACAGTTGTTTCCCGCTACCATACCAGTGTCGTTGCCTTTCTTGGGCCAATTTTTTTGGTCTCTGCGATCATTTTTTGGCCGAAGCGTTTTTTTTTTTTTTTTTGGGAAGATGAAAAGTGACTTCCCTTCCATAACTCATACATCAATGATTACGATGATAATACTTGCACATGTGTGGGTACAACTGGATTTTCTGTCTGCAGTATTATGCTAATCATGATTATATATTTGACCACCATCGTTATTATGTTTCTAAGTAGTAGTAGTAGCAGAATCATGATGCGTGTGTGTCTGTTGCAGGTCCAGATCGGCACCCACTCCTTCACCTTCGACCACGTCTACGGCAGCACCGGCACGCCGGCGGCGGCCATGTTCGACGAGTGCGTGGTGCCGCTGGTGGAGGGCCTCTTCCAGGGCTACAACGCCACCGTGCTCGCGTACGGCCAGGTCTGGTTCGCCCCGTCCCCATGTCCGTCGTCAATCATTTTGCTGCCATGTGCCAATGACCTCAAAAGGCTTGGACCACCACGTTGGGTTGGGGTGGGTCCTAAAAAAGCCAGCAGCACATCACGTGACATGCATGTGGCGCTGCCTGCCGCTGGAATGGAACAGCTGCAATTCTTTGCCCCCTTTTTCCCTTCCAGCTGTTTGTGCCATGATGATGATGGGTAGAGTGCGTGCGTGAGCCCAGAGATTGGTGATAATTTCAGGATTAATTCGATAGATAGGATGTACGTAGATATTAGCAATCCTTACAATCTCTGAAGCAACCCCACCCCTAAATCAATCGGGCTTTACAAGTACAAGAAACCCTCTCTCTTCTTATTAAAGTGAGAAATAAACTGAAATACTGTTGATATGGTTTTCAGCACTTCTTTTTCTCCTTATTTTTTTTAATTTCTATTTACAGACTGGGTCAGGAAAGACGTACACCATGGGGACAGCATGCAAGGAGGGTTCTTATATTGGGATCATCCCGCAAGCCATGGCTGCGTTGTTTGAAAAGATTGAGAGCCTGAAAAGCCAAGTGGAATTCCAGTTACGCGTCTCATTCATTGAGGTACAAGGCTTTGTTCCGGAATGAAAAAACAGCAAACTTTTTTTTGTACAACATCTTATGATATTGGATCTTACCTGAGCATTTGTTTTGGTAGATTCTAAAGGAAGAGGTCAGGGATCTGCTTGACCCTGCTACTGTTATTGTCGGAAGAGTTGAGAATGGCAACATGCATGCCAAAATGTCGGGGGTGCCAGGAAGACCCCCAGTGCAGATTCGGGAGTCGTCAAATGGGGTCATTACGCTAGCTGGATCCACCGAAGTGCATGTCACTACTCAGAAGGAAATGACTGCATGGCTTGAGCAAGGTTCCCTAAGTCGTGCAACCGGAAGTACCAACATGAACAACCAATCAAGGTTAGTATCCTAACCACTCTTTAACTACCTTAATTAAAAGGAACAAGATTCATGACATATAATCGCAGAAACTCAATAGCATTACGAGGATGGTGTTGCAGGAGAAAAATACAAGTTCTTGCTATAGAATTTCCCTCTATATATACTCTCTTGTCAATTTTTTCCTGTTATAATTTTCTTCTTCTTCTACTTGAGCACTACTATAGAGCACATTCAGGAATGATGAATGCCTGATATTGTATTATACTTTTTTAAATGAATCTTATACTTTGGTTTTGGCATGTAATAGTCGTTCCCATGCCATCTTCACAATCACATTGGAGCAGATGCGCAAAACAGATCCCATCATGACATCAGATGGAATGCCTATTGAAGACATGAGTGAAGACTATCTCTGTGCCAAGCTGCATTTAGTAGATCTTGCTGGATCAGAACGGGCTAAGAGAACTGGTTCAGATGGTCTTCGGTTCAAGGAAGGTACATGCCCGTTTCTTGTGTAAGCGAACCCTATACAATAATCGGTAAAGGCATATAACTCAAGGAGATTTATTATCATCTTCCAGGTGTCCACATCAACAGAGGACTTCTTGCTCTCGGCAATGTTATTAGTGCCCTTGGAGATGAGAAAAAAAGAAAAGAAGGTGCTCATGTCCCATATCGTGACAGCAAACTGACTCGTCTCCTGCAGGTATATTTCTTCTTACCTATGCAAAATAGTTACTGATTTCTTATGGTATTCAGAAAATCGGTGCACCAACTTACATTTCAACAATTTGTATTTATTTTCTGAAAATTCGTTGACATTTTCAGCTGTAATGTGTTAATCACCCGTCATATTACTAAATACTTCTGTATCATTTATTTTGTTTATTACAGGACTCCCTGGGTGGAAATAGCAAGACTGTAATGATAGGTAATTCATCCTGCCGGGGATTTTTTAATTTGCATTCACAGCATGAAGATTTTATATTTTTTCAAAGCAAGAATTTCAGAACTTATGATCATATTTTAATGTATGTTTTCATGTGAGGTAGTCTGTTATTATTAATTAATCTGAAAATAGACTGTTACACTGTGGCTTGCTTCATCTTACAGTTGCCTGACTTGTATCTATATGTTTCTCCTTGCAGCCTGTATAAGTCCCGCAGATATTAATGCTGAAGAAACATTAAACACATTGAAATATGCTAACAGGGCACGTAATATCCGGAACAAACCAATTGTGAGTTAGTTACTTCCTGCCTCCTTAGAAACATATGTAACACATATACTATTTTCTTAGTATAGATTCAGAAACGTTTTATGTACTCCCTCCGTCGCTAAAAGTGAGTCGCTTTGTAGTTCAGAAATGAACTACAAAGCGACAAACTTTTAAGGACGGGGGGAGTAACATCTGATATATTGTTCCCTAAATTTTCAGGTCAACAGAAATCCTATTGCTGATGAGATGAAAAGAATGCGCCAGCAGATTGAATACTTGCAAGCAGAGCTTGTTTCGGCTCGTGGAGGAATTGGATCAGATGATGTCCAGGTACTGTCTTTAACAAACATATTCTCGGGAATGCACTGAAACTAGGAGTATAATAAGAAGACATCACCTTTCAGAGTCTCCGAGAACGGATATCATGGCTTGAACAAACAAACGAAGACCTTTGCAGGGAACTATATGGTATTCGGAATCGTTCTCAAGCTGATTCATGTGAACCTGAAATGCAAGTATGTCACTGGGTCCTTGTGCATACTTTTTGATATACAATATAGAAAGACAAGCACACTACTATAAATTCTTTCTCTTACATATTACTTAAAAAATAAACAGAGAAACAATGACACAACATAGTGCCTATTAAGTGCTATAGCTAGACCAAAAGTGAAATACTATTTGTCAAAATACTATTTCTTTACCTGTACTTTGTATTAGAATACTAATTCTACTTTCTGATTCAGAAAACTTTAAATGGATTCTTCAAAAGTGAAGGGCTTAAAAGAAGCTTGCAGAGTACAGATCCATTTGATGTCCCTATGACAGACTCAGCAAGAGGTAATCTCTTGTGCCTCTGTATTTTTTTTCATCTTGATATTCATGCTTGACTTCTTTCCACCATGACTCCAGACATCAATAAAGACTCCCCATATTACATGTTTTCCCAACAAAGTTGTATCGGATATCTGTAATTTCTCATATATATTCCCTGCCTGTTCCAGGCAACACTAAAGATATTGATGAGGTAGCAAAAGAGTTGGAACACACAATGCTGCAGGATAGCATGGACAAAGAGTTGAATGAATTAAACAGACGACTGGAACAAAAGGAGGTATTAAACTTCTAACCACAAGAGTTATCAGTTGTGTTTATGATCACGATGTTGCAAGTGTTGAATACAGTAGAAATTCTATTTTTTTATTATTCATTCACCTGTTATTTTTTTGTTTCTTTCCTAGAAACTTACATTGACTTTTCGACCACTCTGCAGTCTGAGATGAAAATGTATGGATGTGATACTGTTGCACTTAAGCAACACTTCGGAAAGAAACTTATGGAGCTTGAAGAAGAGAAAAGAGCTGTACAGGTCTGTTAATTATCTTACAGAATGATAAGAGGTCACCATAGGGATATGTTGAGCCTTTCTACGTGAATATTTTTTTCTACGTCAATAATTCGATCTCACAAGAAATTCTCAACCCTTACAGCAAGAGAGGGACAGATTGTTGGCTGAAGTTGAAAGCCTAAATGCTGATGGCCATCCTCATAAACTGCGAGATGCACAACTGCAAAAACTAAAATCTCTTGAAGCACAGGTGAATAGCAATGCACAATGCATTTGATTTTTTCCTTTATTTCTCACTTTTACTTCAGAGACACTGGATGGATTGCAGATTCAAGATCTTAAGAAAAAGCAGGAGAATCAGGTTCAGCTTTTGAAGGAAAAGCAAAAGAGTGATGAAGCTGCAAAGAAACTGCAAGAAGAAATTCAGTTTATAAAAACACAAAAGGTCATGTTTCCTTCCTCATGTCGTCTATAATGTTGATGCGCCACTTGTTTCATAAGTACAGTAACAATATTTGATTTGGGGAATGACTAGTATGCAATTTGACTTGTGGTGAATCATGTAATCATTCATCCCCAACCATTAGATGTTCATCCTAGGGTGATTATGTTTTTTCACTTATCTCCCTCCACGTGAAGAAACACATGTGGAGGTGGTTAGGTATAAAAATGCAACCACCCTAGGACGGGCATCCAATGGTTGAGAATGGATGATTGCAGGATGCAACATAAATCAGATTGCATACTAGTCACTGTCATTAATTTGTATTAATACAATTGTTTATGTTGACAGGTTCAACTGCAACACAAGATCAAACAGGAAGCAGAACAGTTCCGGCAATGGAAAGCTACCCGCGAAAAGGAACTTCTTCAGGTAAGAAATGAAATGAGAATTGGCTTAGTAAAAAAAATCAATCAACACAAGCATCAGGTCGAATTGGTTTGGCAATATCTACTTGGAGATCTGTATTACTTATATAATGCTTCTGCTATCTTCTTAGTAGATAAGGTTCTTTTCGAGCTATCTATTTGAGCAGCATGAGCCTCACACTTTTATAAACAGTTGCGCAAGGAGGGGCGGAGAAATGAATACGAACGTCACAAGCTTCAAGCACTTAACCAGCGACAGAAATTGGTAGGTTTGTCTCCCAAAAGTCAAATTCTGGGAAAAAATGCTCTTCCGTGAAATTTTTGAAAACTAAATTGAAATGAAAAATTAAATATATTTAGCACTATCCTGACTAAACAAATTAGAAGATTATGTTAAACAACATTTTGTTTGCCACATAATTCTTCTGACAGAACTACCTATGAAACACAGTTTTCCCACACATACACAATATATATATATATATATATATATATATATATATATATATATATATATATATATATATATATTCTAAAATCTCAGGTCTATGCTTTTTTTTCAAAGGTTTTGCAAAGGAAAACTGAAGAGGCTGCCATGGCTACCAAAAGACTGAAAGAGATACTAGAAGCTAGGAAATCTTCTGCTCGTGACAATTCAGGTTCCTTTTTCTGCATCATGAAATTATATATAATGAATGTTTCCAGTCTAATAGTTTTATGTTCTTACTGTCTGCAAACATAGCTGGTGCAAATGGTACCTCTCCAGGCTCTCATGTAAGATTTATCAGTATGTAACAAAAAAATTCTCATTCTTTATTATTATATAAACTAAAAAAAGCCATGATATAACACAGATGAGTGAGAAGTCGCTTCAAAAATGGTTGGATCAAGAGCTTGAAGTTATGTTGCATGTGTATGAAGTCCGAAATGAATATGAAAAGCAAAGTCAATTGTATGTTACTCTATACTCTCTTGCTTGTATAGCTTTTTTAGCAGTCTTAGCAATTTAATACAAGATGTTGTTCAAACTAATGAAAATTCATTTAAGGCGTGCTGCACTTGGTGAGGAGCTTGCCATATTGAAACAAGAAGGCATAATGGCTGGTGCAACTAGTCCACAAAGAGGAAAGAATGGAAATTCTAGGTACTTGTCATCTCAAACTTTTTATTTCCTTTTAGATGTATCTCGTTCTTGTAACTAATGCAATTTGAATGTAATTAATATGCATATAGTACATGAGTTACAACTGGTACATATAGTTTATAATGCACGTTTATTTACAATTATCTTTCCCAGGGCAAGTAACTTGTCACCAGACGCAAGACAAGCCAGGATATCATCACTTGAGAGCATGGTGACAATATGTTCAAACACTCTGGTTGCAATGGCTTCTCAACTTTCAGAAGCTGAAGAAAGAGAGCGCTCCTTCACCGGACGAAGTCGTTGGAATCAATTACGGTCAATGGCGGAGGCAAAGAGCTTACTGCATTACATATTTAATGTTGCTGCTGATGCAAGGTTATCTTTCTTGTGATTTTAGTTTTTTTTAATATTATAGAGTTATTTGTACCTTTCTAGAAGTTTTAGTTAAAGCAGGGCTTAATGAACTTTCCCGTAAATATTAAAACACTATCTGATTGTCTTTCCTAAGAAATGGTGAACTTCTCCTTTGTTTTTTTGGTCATATATCGTGACATTATCTTCTCTCCTGCTGTGACATTTTTTGTTGGTAAAATCAGACCTTAGAAGTGATAGTTTTTCGTTGGAAGTGTTACAATTCTTTTTACAAGAGTCGAAGGTGGTTACTGATTTTATTTTTCAAGGTAACAGCCAACAGGGAAACCGAATATGTAAATAGCATGCTTGCCTCGACCTCGATTGTCTTCCATTTTTTTTGCTTAAATGATTCTTTTGAAGTCAGGTTCTGTCATAAGTATTGCCTGGGAACAATGAGTGATAATTCTCAATCTGTTCATTTCAGATGCCAAATAAGGGAGAAGGAAATGGAGATCAAGGAGATGAAGGAACAAATGACAGAGCTTGTGGGGATTCTTCGACACAGTGAATCACACAGAAGGGAAATGGAGAAACAGCTCAAACAAAGAGGGCAGACAACCACAATGGCCACTACCTCTCCGGTGCGATTTTTCAGCATCCTGCATGAAACCTCTCTAGTCATCATTGGTTGCAACCAATGTTAACTTGCAATCAATATTTACTATTTTAGGGATGAAATCATTACCCACACTAGGATACAGAAGATGGGCAAACTGACATAACATTGACTCACTTTAATCCAAATATTATGAATTAAACCAACACGTGACACAGAAATTACTAAGAATGCCTCTATACTTACAGAGAAGTGGAAATGGCTCAGCAAAGCACTCTGCTGATGAGCCCAATACGCCACTCTCCCCTGTTGCCGTTCCTGCACAGAAGCAGCTCAAGTACTCTGCTGGAATTGTAAACAGTCCCAGCAAAGGGCCTGCTGTGTTCAACAAAGACCGACTAAAGGTTCTCTGTCTATCTGTGACTTCCTTTACTTACTGGTCATCATATTTTTTGAGGGGAATTATTGATCATCATTATCGTTTCTTTAATATTTCAATCCATAATATTCAATGCAGATGATTCCCATAGCACAGTTGTCTGCGGGGAAGAAAATTTCAATATCAGGGCAATCAGGAAAACTTTGGAGATGGAAAAGGAGCCATCACCAATGGCTACTACAGTTCAAGTGGAAGTGGCAAAAGCCATGGAAATTGTCTGAGATGATCCGGCAGAGTGATGAAACGATGACAAGGGCAAGGCCCAGACCTCAGCTTCTTCCTCATAAACCTCATAGAGTGATGTGAAACATGCTTTCCTTTTTGTCTCAACATGAATTGACACGGTTTGCAAATCTACACTGCTAACTACCTGCACAAGGTAACATTGCAGCTACGAATTCATGGGATCTCCTTCGTGCTTGTTTTTACTTGGCCACGGGATCGACATAAGTATGTTAATAGGGTGACAGTTGTCCTGCGATGTAAATTTCCTGTTCGTATAGAGTGAGATGTCAACATAGAGAAGTATTAGTGAGAGTGGTGTGAGAGTGAATGGGCATTCTTTCATGCAAATACTTACCAGGATTCTTAATGTTTTCAGCCTTCATTGACAAGATTTGCTGTTCTTCTACATTAAGAAATCTGTCAAAAGGAAGGCGCCTTGTAGTGTCTTTCTGGTGTTGTCATGCTATATTTTTGCATGAAGAATGATGGAACGTTGAATGTTTTGTGCTTGTTTGTTGAGACTAGGATGTGTTTGGTTGGGAGTCAAAGTGGGATGAGATGGATCCATCCCAGTTTTTAGGGATGGGATGGTTCTGTTTTCTGTTTGTCTAGAGGGATGGGACGATCTTTGTTTCTTGTTTGTTTTGTGGGATGGTGTGGAACGGAATGGTCCCGTCTCTTGTTTGAATGAAAGGATGGGACAGAGACATATGAGTATGAGTACTTCTGGAAGGCCGCGCGCCTGTCTCCACGGAGGTGGGATGGATCCGTCCCCATGTTTTCAGTGGGATGGTTCCATCCCGCATCTGAGTGGAATATTCTCTTTTGAGGGATGACTCCATCCCACATGTCTCCAAACCAAACAACAGAAAAGTGGGATCGTCCCGTCCCGTCCCACTATATCCCTCGAACCAAACACACCCTAAAGATGAGAGGACAAATGACGTTTGTTTGGTTTTGGAAGTTGTTGGGTTGATCTTGGGTTCAACTTGAGAAAATAAGAAGAAAATATTAAATAAATAAATAAAAAAGCAAATGTCCGGTAACCGATGTTTCCGGGAGTTCTCTAAGGAACCACTTGAGCGGACGTTAATTGATGCTAGCTCGGTCCCCCTGTTCTCTAAGGAACCGCTTTGAGCGGACGGTAATCGATGCTAGCTCGGTCCTCTCTAATGTCCAAAAAGTTACACTATGAAATGAAATGAGAAGGAGAAAAAACGGATTCTCTAACAGTCCATTATCCTCAATCCCTAATGTCCAAAAACTCCGATCCAAAAAAGTGCAACACGGACGGAAAGGGCCGAAGCCACTTATTTCCCAACATGAGAAGAAGGCGATAAAGGAAAAGCAAAATTCCATGTAAGTATCGCTAATCTATTCTTAATCATGTTTATTAGATGCATAATGGATTATTAGGTTCATGAGTATGTTTAACCCGAAAGACATTAAGATATAACAATGGATTCAAAGCCTTCCTAATCATCATTATGCCTTAACATCTTGGATTTGTGATTAAAGATTAGAAATGTTTGGATACGATGCAAATCTCCAATTCTCTGAAATCCTAACCCTAACAAAATGTTTCCACAAATTTGAAACCCACCATATGTATCGCGCTCCGCGCGCGCAAGAATCGCCGAGTCCAGCAAGCATCGATGCCTGAATGAATCGCGCTTCATCGTGCAGAAGGAATGCGATCGTCATGCTGCATGCAAATTGCGCTCTAAGCGTGCTGACCCGGCCGCGTCGCGCCGCCATCGTGTCCGCCGAGCACCAGAACGTCGTCAAAGCTATCCCGGCTGCCGCATGCTCACCAACAAGTACCGCGCCGCACGCATCATCGCCTCCGCACGCCATCGTACATCAACAATCGTCGCCGCCCGAAAGAATCGTGCCTACATGCGTGAGATCCAATGGGCGCTCAGGACCCAGAGACCAGATAAGAACATTAAGACACAACTAAACTAAGGGCAAAAAATTGTAATGAGCACTTTAACTCTTCTTTTTTGTCTCTCATGTGCATGATAAATATTATAAGATTTTATATTGGCGCCATCCCAGGGTCTATCGTCGATGTTTTAAACGTTGACAGTGGGCCCTACCAGATCAACAAGCTCCAACACCTCCCAGGGGACCCACTGTTGAAGTTTTACGCATTAAGAGTGGGCGCTGCCACATAACCAAGCTTCGGCGCCTCCCAGGGGCCCCGTGTCGGATCCGAGCAGACAACTCACAATCAGTGCCAAGTACCCGATGGTAGATGCCCCCAATACATTGATCATGTCTAGCAGGGAGCCACTTATACTATGGCAATGACAACAACCAATCATTCTTAGAAGATTCAACAATAAAGACCAAAGTTCAAGTTCATTCATACACTAAGCTTTTACACAAAATTTTGAGGATACATTGGCAAATGAGGAATGAGGGGTTCCTAGCTATCAGTGGAGTTGCGTTCAAACCGTGCGGCTATGGTCTTGGCGGCATCCTGAACGTTGTCCTTAGTTGTCTCCTCCGTCTCTACAACGGGCCCTTCCATCTCCAGAGCCAGAGAGATGGTGGGGTTCCAGCTTCGGAAGTATGTGAGCACATACTCTGCTACAGCCTTCGCCGGGACCCTTCCCTCTGCCTCCAACTGGTACCTGAGGACATCTTCCAATGCTCTTAGTTTAGCCCCGGTGGAATTCAGGGCGGTGAGGGCTTGACCAACCTCCGGCGCCAGATCGCTTGCTCGGATGGGTATGAAGCCAAGAGGCACCAAAGTACTCTCGGCACGCCCCAAGAAGTTCCAGATTTGCTCAACTTCAATCTTCCAGGCAGCCTCAAGCTCCTCTAGTGACTTTTTAGCATTAACCAACTTTTAGTACCCCCCCCCCCTTTCGAGAACAGTTCAACCTCATTGACATGTTGCTGCATTCGCTCAGCCAACCACTTCTCTTGTTCAGCGATTTGTTTCTCTTGGAGGGTCACCCGATCTTTTCGGACCGCCAGATTCTTAGTTTTGCATTCCACCTCTTCCTCTTTAGCAAACACAACAAGCTCCTGCTTGCTGAGTTCTTTTCCCGCCTGCCACAGTTGTTTCTACTCCTCTTCAGAGCAAGCTTTTAACAACTTAACACAGAGATTCAAATCTTTTTGCCCGCGCTCCAGCTTCTGGGATATCTCTGCGTCTTTTCCTGGAGCTCTTGCTCCCTCTTAGCGATGGTATCCTAGAGTTGGAGGAGTTCTTACCGCAACTCATTAAGAGAGTCGAAGCGGGCGTTGGCCAACTCATTGGTGGCCACCGCTTCGTCAAACACTTGGCGAGTCTGAGCATCTTGTGTTGTTGAGCAGTTCATCCATACGCGTCAGACGCGCCCGTTCAGTCGCAAGACGCTCCCTCTCACTAGCTAGTTGAGTCTGCATGAGCTTTGTCTTGAAGCTCAGTAGTTTACGCCACTGCCTTAGAGCTTCCCGCGTTGTCTTCAAAGCATTGTGTTCGTGGTCGAAGCCAAGTTGTACGTGGCGAAGACTAGAGCATGCATTTTATATGGATAAAGACAGAGGGATTGGCTCTATACCTTCCATTGGGTTCGCTGGCACCCCTGTTGCTTCAAGAACGATTGTCGGAGTCCAGATACAAGAGTGGACCTCGGCAAGTCTTCATCTACTGCGGAGGTACTTGCGCTAATCTTCAAGGGATTGCCCGCTGCCGGCACCGACGCCGACACAGCACCAATCGCCAGCTCTGGCGCTCTCGTGGTGTCAACTGTCGGTTACGACACTGCTTCAGCATTAACACCAGCTCTGGTGTTACCACGACTGCTGGCTTCAGTACTGCCGTCAGCTTCGACTCTGATGTGACATCTGCTGATGGGTCTGGCGCAGTCACGACATTGTCAGCTAGCTCCAAAGACATCCCAACACCAGCTATTGGCTCCGACTCCGTCACAATATCTGTCGCGTCCTTCAAAGTTGTCGTGACACTAGCTGACAGATCGGCTTGCCTGACAACATCAGCCACAACGTCGGCATGGCTTGTCGGTGGCACCTCCGTTCCTGCACCCGAAGATGGTGGAGCGGGACTGCCACCATTGACACTAGAAGATGCAGCCTGTGGCCTTGTCGTTTTGAAAACAGAGGCAAAGGAAGATCAACAAGAGTCAAGAAATAAAAAAGAAGACAAATTCCCAATGACGCTCCATACCTGGGCTCGACAGCTCCAATCAGCATGAAACTTCTTCCGTGGGCGGCCAAAGTCATCTGAACCCACCATCAATGGTGAAGCAGATGTTCCGGTCTTAACCCCGGGAGTCTTCATGGCAGCCACTGGCTTTAGAGCCACCGAGATGTCCGAGACTAATGCCACGACTCTTGTCATTGGGGCTTCAGTTGGGGGATCCACTCCGGACCCAGTGCTCACCATTGGTGCTAGGTCTGAAGCTAAAGGTATTGGGGAGGAGGTCAAACAGCTGATCACCACAGACTTTAGAGTCGACCGCAACCCCGATCTTGGCACTGCTTTCGTCGGAGGTGGCCTGGCAGAGCCCGCGTCCATCCGCTCCAGCTCCCTCTTATTGCTGGAAGGGTCTGTGGGCCCTTTCTCTTTGCTCCGGTCGAAATCGGACTGAGAACTCTTCTGTTGGTTGGAGTCCACAGGAGTATTTCCCTTGCCGCTGGTGGAAGCAGACTCGGACCCTTCTTGTTGGCTGGGGGCCAGAACGTCAGGGGTCCTAATACCCTTGGAGGCATCCCCTACCTACCGCACAGTGACACCAGTGTCGTCAAGACTCGACATCTCCCTCAACAACTACAACCTTAACTCCCGCAAGGTGAAGACCGGTAAGAAGTCGGACGGAGGCAGAATGTCGTTGTTGGAAATGGGACCACTGTACAACTTCAAAAGAGTAAATATCAGAGCCTTCTCGTCTAATGCGGTTCCACTACCACGCTCTAGCAGGGTGAAATTCATCACTTTGTTGTACATCCAGGCGGGAAACTCCCGTTGAAGAGGTGCAAGACGTCGTGATAAGAAATCGCAGAGCACCATTAGAGATGTCAACCCTCCTTCAGCCAAGTGTCGGATCCTTGTTAACATCGGGTTGTACTCCACTGGCAGATCTGGGGTGAGCTCCCAGAAATTGTTGTCTGTGGTGGGTGCTCCGAACGACAACTCCAAGCAGTCGTGTTGATCGGCCTGGACTATCACCCAATCATGCTTCCAGTTCTCCCACTTTCCAAAAGAGAAGGACATGATGTAGTTGAACGGCGAGTTCCCGCGTCGCTGGAAGTAGTAGGCTCCTATATAGCCTGAACTTCTTTCGGACCCCAAAGGGTGAAGAATGTCTTGAAGAGTGGCACAGAGGACCTCATACACACCCATACTTCACAAAGGTGGACAAAAATTGCCACCAATAGAATGGAATGTGGGGTGACATGTTGAAGCTGCAGCCCGTACGCCTCCAACAGCATCAGGAGGAAGGAAGAAACAAGAGGAACTAACCCAACCATAGCATAATCCTGGAAGAAGACAACGTCGCAAAAGCTTTTCTTGGTGAAGGGAAGGCTCCCGTAGCGGATCATGTTGTTGAAACCAAACTCTTGTCAACCCATTAGGTTCCGAACTCTCACAATATCTCTCTTGCTGGCGAGCTTGGAGGGGAGAAGTCAGGAGTCCATGGAGGCAAGCGGAGGAAAGTGGAGAATGTGACGCAAAAAAGGAAGCAAAAAGTTCTATGCGCAAGGAAGCAGATCAGAGAGTAAGAGTTCCTTCGTCGCGCTAACTTCCTCTTTTTACTATCATCTGCAATACTTGGGACTCAGACACAATCTCTCCACAATCACCGCACACTCTTGCTCACAAGCAATACAACACACAGACACCCATAGAGTAGGGTGTTACGCTCAGATGGCTTGAACCACGTAAATCGTCTGAGTTTACCTTATTCTTAGTTCTCAAGTTTACGCCCCTCTAAAAAAGAACATTCGCGAACTACTTTTTAATAGTACCGGGAAAGTGTCGTTGCTACACTTCGACAACTTGGAATGGGAGAAGTCCATACATCACAATGCAACAATTAGAATGGAAAAGTGGACATGCTACATGAACTGGAAAATGGCAACCGCACATGCTTCCCTAGCTGGCAGGCATCGCATGTGTGTTGTCGGCTTTTGTGCAACGAAAATTAAAGGAAGAGAGGACACACTGCAGCTGCTCGTGACCGGATTACCCCAAGCGAGCATGCCATAGTGGTGTCGTCAAAGTTACCACCAGGGAATGAGGATGTGTATTATTGTGCTACTGGATAGAGTAGAGATCGTCGGATGAATCACAGCGGAGCAGAATCGTCCCCGATCTAAGATCCTTAATGGCAAAACCAAAGGAGTCAAAATCGCAGCAACATTATTGTCACATGTGAGAGCATAGATGGAAATAAATTTTTTTGATGAGATGTGGTGAAAGAACAACAATTTTTAGATGTAGTATGAATACTGGTGTGGAAAGAGTAGCATGTCCGATGTGTTGAACACGCAATGAGGCACCGTTTCCAACAACAATTGTGGGAGAATGAGTGGGTAGATGATGAAGAGGGGATACTCGGGTTGTTAACCGTGTGAGAGCTCGCACCGGTGTCCAACACCCAATCATTGCCAGGATATTGACGGGGGTGTGGTACACCTTGTAGCGCGGTGAGAAGGCTTTGTGGTGTCGGGCCTTGCTGTACACAAGAAGCACCCACGTCGTGGAAGTAGTTGGCGGCGGTAGCGCGGAGCGCCTGCTGTGGAGGCACTCCCAGTCGAGGACCAAGCAGTACGGGGGTTGCTGGACACCAGAACGGCATATGCCATGCTTGGACGACGCCAGTCCAAGGGTTGTAGGCCAGTGCCCAGTTCGATCATTGAGCACCAGAGTTCGTTGTTGGGTTGGTGGCGCCACTAGAAGAAGCACTGGTGGACGCACTGTTGTTGCGTCCATTGTTCTGGCGCCGACGTCGACCGCGCCCACCACCGGACTTATTGCCGTTGTTGTCGGGTATCGAAGGCACGGCGGCGGAGGAGTCCAACGCGAATGACGTCACGGAGGTAGATTGGTCGGTCGCCAAGAGAGTCGTATTGGCCTCCATCTTGACGGTGTGCGCCTGACGATGTTCGTTCTGCAATAGTAACCTCATACCGAGAGGAACGTCGACAACGGTTTAGTCGCACCCAAATTGCATGAGAACTTTGATGAGAGGTCACGTAGATCGTTTATGACCATCGTCGAATCAGAGATGGGATGGCCGACAGAGATCAGCCAGCTCTTTGAGTCGGCTGAAGTACATCGAGACTGTGAGATCACCCTGGTAGAGTCCATAGAACTCCTAGAGGCTGTAGACGGCGTGTTGATCAGCGTTGTCGAGGAAGAGTCCTCGGATCGCCGACCAGAGCAAGAACACCGTGGGACGTGGCCAGTGGCGGAGCTAGAGGTATGCTGGATAGGCTCCGACATATCCTGCGCCAGCCAAGCGACAGCGACCTGATGGATTGTTTTTATTGAGTGATTCAATTCTGCGGCGGTTAGCTATTTTATTATTAAACGATGGCTGGCCATAGTAATGGGAAAGAAATCTATTTATTCTATTCTAGCAGAGTTCTAAGAAGATAGGTATAGATGTCTACACACGGTCAAACATTCAGTTTTCCTCACGCACAAGATTGCTCGGTCTATTACCCACTTTTATGTGTGCTCCTTCATGATAAGCAATATCTCATAGTTGTCATGTCGCTGCCCTCATTTTTCATCTAGCTCTTTCGCTTACAATTTGTTGTGTAGACCTCCACGCAGCGCTAAGGTGACGTCTTCTAGCAAGTACAAGAAGATTTGAAGTTAAATTATGATCTACATCTACTAACTATGAAAATTAGAATTTTGATACTTCATTTGTTTGTAAAATCGTGAGATTGGAAAGTTTATTCATGATTTATCATTGATGAACTTAAAATTTGTTGGCTTATGAGATTAAATTCATAAATGGTATCCAACTTGAGCAGAGTCTGGGATAGGTATAATGTATATTTTAGGAGAGATCGACAAACCGAAATTTAGATATCTGAAATTCTTTTAATACTCAATATTTTTACAACATTTTGGATAACGATTCTAAAAAATTTAAAAACATAATCCCATAATACCCCGAATGATCAGAAGGACCCAACACGAGGACCTAGATGCAATCCATGGCATACATGACAAGGGCCTCATAAAAACAACTGATTATTCCGTATTCCACACCCATAAGCCATAGTTATTAATGTGTGGGAAAGGGAAAGTGGGCCGAATTATATAGCCCATTCTGCCATCTTTTTTAATATCAAACCTCTATTTCCGTTCCATATCCTACCCTCCAATCCACATGAATAAACAAAATAATGAACGATTTAAATGCCACTAAGTTGTAATAAGACTAGCAGTCAACTGCATTGTTCCCAAACCGTTACATCCGATCGACTTTGTTCATCTCAGGATGCACACGGTAATATCTCGCTACACTTGCCAGATCAATGCAGTGACGGGTTATATTAAAGCGTCCCAAACAATCACATGCGAAAAAAACACACGTGAGGCAAGCCAACCGCTACCAAATGATGATCAAAAATACGCAGAGGTAATTAGGTAAATCCAGTAACAACCAGATACTGTAAAAAACCACTCCATACAAACGAAATAACCAATTCACAAGCCTGGACCACTAGTTCGCTAATTATAGCTAAAACTGAAATAAACCAAGTCACTTTGCACTCTAGATATGATACGATAATAAGCAAAAATTGCCAGCAACCGGAGTCAGATGTCGTTTAGCTGGAAACGACACCATCATTGAGCGAAAGATTAGCAAGCTGCTGCTCAGGGGAGCCGTTGGACTGCTGGAGGTGGGCAGAGCGGAGAACCTCCATTGCTTCAGCAACCTTGGACTTGAGAGCGTCAGGTGACTCCAGCAGGTGCAGAACCTCAGTCTGGTCCATCTCCAGAAGCATGCCAGTCACCTTGGCAGCCTGCTCATGCTCCAGCTGATCCACAAGTGGATACAGGTTCTCACCAAGCATCTGCATCACTGATAGGGTCACGTTCCATCTTGGTAGAATACACAAGAGAATCAAACAATGAATAGATCCCATACCAGTCTCTGCTGATCTGGGGACGAGTTTGCAAGCGCAGTAGCCAGTGCCCCAATCGGAACAGGCTGTGACACACCAGCATCTCTAAGAGGCATCCCACCACCCATCTCATACGGAGATGGCATCACACCTCCAACACCGTGCATGCCAGGATCAGGCATTCCTCGTCCATTAGGATAGCGGTAGCCCCAACCACCTCTAGGGAACATCTGCATCAAAAATAAAATTCAGACAAGAGTTTCCACCAATGATACAACTTGTTAACCATCTGTAGTGCACCTGTTGCTGACCACCCATTGGCATTGGCTGCTGCATTCCACCAGCACGTCTACCAGCAGCACGTTGTGGTTGCTGCCCCTGCTGAACCATAGGCATGATAAAATTCGGCATTGGTGCCCCAGGCCTCATTCCAGTCATCATGGGTTGCTGGAAGCCAAATCCAGCCTAACATAAACATAAAAATTTGCATCAAGGGGGATCCATAGAAAGAATGCATGCAAAAATATCGCACGTGCTAGCTGTATAGAACAGTATCCAAATAAAGTTATTCACGCTTAACATTTGTTAACTAATACAGTAAGTTACATCCAAGGAATATACGTAAGTTGCAAACCAGAGATAAAGGCTGAATCCTAACGAGTGGACCATACAGTATCTCAGTAGTAACAAGATATAAATCAGTAGTACGTTTTGCTAAAGAACACATAAATAAGACCTTAAAAATAAAAATCGCAATAACCGAATCATGCTACAGAAGGTGAGCAGCTAATATGGTGCCTAAAAACTGCCAAAATTTTCCAAACAGATTGGAAAGGAAATTGGAAGACAGCTATCCAAATTCGAGACAGATAAATTAGCACCAAGTTACATCTAAGAAATAATTCAAAAGTTCATCAAGGAGAAACCCGACTCTTCCCACCACAAAATCTACATCAATACCACAAACAACTACACAGTTTTTTTGCAAACAAAACATAACCACCTTGAAGGAAACCAATATGCATCCACTAATTGATGACATTACAAAAGTAGATGGCTGACTGTCCACAGGACAAAGCCATTCTAACATACGTAGATGGTGGGCCATCCACAGGACAAATCCAGTCAAAAACAGCTACGGAGCCTTTGTCCGTAGATTCTTCTTTTTTCTCAAAAAACTAGCACGTTGGGTAGGCTAGATAAGAAACCCAACATTTATATTTTATTTAAAAAAAATAAAAGAAGGATAAAAGTAATAAAATATAAAAAACAAAAAAATTGGCACAAGAATTGCTAATTTCCACACGGTCATACCATGAGCCAAATCTATAGGCACATTTGACTCCTTCAAGTCTCATTTTACCATCTCTCCCAAGTTAACCTCTGTCCCTCCTAATATTTCCCCTACCCCTTAGAATCCCGCTATTAACTGGTGCTGTCTTCGCTGGATATACCTAAACCACCTTTGCCAATGTTGGACTAGATTCTCTTCAATTAGTCAATTTAGGGACAAACCCAGTACTTAAATGAAAATATATTCAGTAAACAAACCCAGACCGTAAAAACAAAATCAGCAGTATACCAATATTGTTCCAGCCAGATGGAATTAAAAGACTAGATATTACAGTTGAAGGTATGATAAAACAAAGACCAAACTAGCCACAAAGAGAATTAGGAACAGTTGACAACAGCATGTTAGACAGTCCTGACCAAAACTAATATTGAAACACAAAACAAGAAAGAAATAACACTAACACTGGCTACTGCAAGATATCGAATTCTAAATGAGATTGTAAAAAACATTTTTAAAAGACTAATCCCTAAATTCACTGCATATTTGTTAATTTACCTGAGGGTTGATAAAGGCTGGGGGTGGCTGACCATAAAACAGCTGCTGACCAACTCCAGGAACACCAGGAGGGAACATGGGCATGCGAGGACCAACAGATTGGGTCATTGGGACAGGACGCATTTGTGAAAACTGTGCCTGCAAACAAAGCATTCAAATTGGTGGTTTCCAATCAGCCACAATGACACAGCATGCAAGAACAAATAACAGAGCACTAGGTCAAGGCAGCACAAAACATCATCCAAGACAAAATTTACCAACAGGCGTAGACAATTTGCAAGTCAACAGTATATAACATTGATGATCTTAGGCGTTGTGGCTTGGGCAAGGCGTGTGGCCTGGCCACAGGCACACCTAGGAGTTGTGTCAGGTTAGGACTCCTAGTTTACAAAAGAACAATGCCTACAGTTCCTTTGAAATAAACAAACCATCCAAGAAGTTCCGCACACAGCACCTGTTCTCGGCACGAAGTCGCAGCGCCAAAAACCTCGCCCGATTTCTAACAAGCGTGACACAGTCAATCATGATCGCATGTCCATCAGATGAACGTTGTGTTCGCCTCCCTTGCACCCGCAAGACAGGAAGGTCATGGCTCTAGAAAGATCCAATCACAGACACAGAGCAAAAAGAGAAACCCACGGTGCCTAAAGAGTCTTCTGCTGTGATAATGGATAAGTATGCAAAGCTTCTTGAGGAACAGCTAAGCAAAGAACATGTTGTGGCTCTTGCTAAGCTGCTAGGCAAAGCTCCCTGAATGGTCCCAGCTTCGGAAGTGGATGGTGAGCTCACTGCATAACTGGATCTGGTTGGGGTCGTTTAGATGATATATTAAGTCTTCCTATTTTCTTATTTGGAATGTGCAAGATCTGAATGATTGCGCTAGATGAGATGTGGTTTGAAAGGTTGTAGAGGCCTCTAAGACGATTCTCATCTGCATTCAAGAAACTAAACTAGCTGTCATATCAGATGGGACTCTATTTTTGGTCGATAATTTCAAAATTGTCTTCCTGCGGCACAAGGAACTCGTGGAGGCATTTTGGTAGCGTGGAGAAATTCACAGGGTACATCATCATTCTGTATCAGTTAAATTCAAAATTAGTGAGGATCAAGAATTCTGGGTTTTATTGTCCTCATCAGGACTCTGAGAGTGGGTTTTTAGAAGAACTCAGAGAAGTCAGAAATAATTGTCCAGTTCTTTGGATAATCACCGGTGACTTCAATATGATAGACTCAGCTGAGGATAAAAACAATGGGAATTTGAATACAGCCATGGGCAGGTTTCATAGATTTGTGAATGATCGGGAGCTTAAAGAAATACCGTGTTGGGAAGGCAGTGCTTGGTCAAATAAACGTGAGGCACCCACTCTTATAGAAGTAGACCGTGATCTATGTACATCGGATTGGGAGGCACTATTTCCTGAACGTATTCTTCAAAGTCAGCTGACACAGATTTCAGATCATTGTCCTCCCTTACTTGGACTGACAGGGGGAATCCATGGTAAAAAACGTTTTCATTTTGAAAGTTTTTGGACCAAACATCCTGGCTTTCGTGTAGTGGGAGAGGATTTCTTTCAAATAAAAAAGATTGACAAGAGATCTTTGAGCTTGGAGCCAACAGGAAGTGGGACATCAAAACACAACTTTCTCTTGCTCGGGAGATCCCACGAACTGGAGATCCCTAGGGACCGTCGTAACCTCTCTCCGGAGGAGAATTGGTTTAGAGGTGAATTAAAGCAGCTATGTTTGATGTTGGCATCGCTGGAGCATACAATATATTTGCAACAGACTATAAATAACCCATGTTTTTGTTGAAATAAAACAATCCCCTCCAATTATTCCTCTTCCCGCGTCTAGAGTTCCAACAAAAGATGCGGGGAGCAAGAACACTGGACTGAGTAGGGTCATTCCCATGCCGAGCAATATATTGCAAAATGCTTAAACAAGATGTAAGGGCACCAAGAGAATGAAGTAGGTAGCATATCCGCAATGATCTCTACAAATATTATAGTCTCTTAGTTCGCAAATGTAATCACTCGGATTGCATGGGTAGGACGTCAGAAAAAAGTGTAAGAATAGCACACATTTGAAATGTGAAATGCTTACACAAACTAAGTTGAGAAAACAGTATCAAAAAACAGAATAATGCAAATCATATGGAGCATATTATTTTGTACAAAACAACAGCTACAAAAAAAAAAAACTACTGCAGACGGAGATAAGTTACCTGTAGCTTTGCCTTCCTGTCTTCCTTGCGCTGTGCCAGTGCCACATAAAGTGGTTTGCTGCCAACCATCTTGCCATTCATTTCCCCAAGCTATGGAGAAGAAACCAACAAGAAAATAATTATATAATTTACCTGGAACAATTATTCTAATTACATGTAACGTAAACCCATCTTACAGCTCGGGAAGCATCTTCAGCAGATTTGAAAGCAACAAATCCAGAGCCTCGGCTTACACCATTTGAATCCCGCATAACCTAGACAAGGTCCCAGTCAGCACCCAAAACAGTGAGAATATTTGCGAAAAAAATCAGAACTTATATTCAATACAAACCTTGCAGGAAGTAATAGTGCCATACTCAGCAAAGAGTTCACGCAACTTATCATCATCAACAGTGTCCTCTAGGTTTTTCAGATACAAGTTAGTGTTCTGGTGCTTGTCAGCCACCTCTTGAAGGTTCTTTTCAAATTTCTCCTTCAACTCCATCTCTCTTTCAGACTTCTTCTGAGCTCTTCCAACATAGAGTTCCTTTTCATTGAATACCTTGCCATTCAACTCTTGAACAGCCAGAGCAGCAGCATCTGCACTTTCAAAGTTGACAAATCCAAAACACCTGGACTTTCCTTCACCGTCACACATAACAACAGCGCTAGTTATGGTTCCATATTTTCCAAACATCTCCTTCAACTCATCATCAGTTACAGTCTCTGACAGATTCTTCACATAAACATTACTGAACTTGACATTGCCCGAAGCATTCTCCCTATCCTGCTTACGGACAAATGGCCCGACATACACTTTCTTATCATTTATAAGCATCCCATTGAGTTTATCAATGGCAGCCTGAGCAGCCTCATCCCTCTCAAACTGAACAAAGCCGTAGCCCCTTGATTCCCCAGAAGGATCTGTTGCAATTTTACAAGAAAGAATGTTTCCAAACACACAGAATATGTCATACAAAGCTTTGTTGTCGATGGACTTATCAAGATTCTGCAAAACAGAAGGCTGATTTCAGCAAAGCAACCAACAGATAAATAATAATAAATAATATAAGAAAACATGAACACACCTTAATGAATATGTTTGCTGCGCCACTTTTGCGTGAGCTAGGGTCGCGGTTAGAATACATTATCCGGATAGGCTTCCCATTGATAGGAGTGAAATTAAGCAGTTCAAGTGCCCGTGCAGCTGCAATCAACACCAAATAGGTGCAATATTAGTAGCAATGCAAAATGCCATGTATAAAATACATAGGGTTGCTTGAGATCAACAAGATCTAGAGTGAAACCATAATTACTGGGCCCAGAATTTCATGCTCTTCATCCTGTGAGCTCTAACCACACGCACATAGAAAGAACATCCGTATGTTATTTTAAATATTACACCATTTTCCTTGTTGAAACTTCCATGTCATATTTTCAGGCAATAAAAAACAAATCCGCACTTGATTAGCAGAACAAAACGTACAAACATGGGGCAATGAAGGAGCCAGCATAGTACAGACAGTGTAGCTGACCTAATACTATCGTAATCAAGGTCTCAAAACAAACATATTATACAATATGGATAATTTGCACTAGATGGACAGCTAGTCTGAATCTATAATTTGCACTAGATGGACAGCTAAATGTTATCAAAGCAAAGAACAGCAAGTGCTGATGCGATGTCATAAATAACTAAGAGAATGAATTTAACAAGTCATCAAGATTTTTGACCATACCTTCAGGAATAAATGTAAACATTTAAAGGCATGCCAAGGTAACAGCACAAACACAGTTTCTAAAAAATAAAAATGAAAAACTTCATCACAGAGCAAGCAGTCAAAATCCGCTGTAACAAAAATAACAGAAATTGACGAGCATTTGCCAACTAAAAATACTGCACGTGACAACTGGGAGGGTCGGCTTCCAGATACTCCTATGTGAATTCATGAATCGAACCAACGACCGTATCAATGCTAATATGTCACCAAATCAAAATCGCACAGGAAAATCATAGAGCCGATCCGAACTACCGACTGAGCATCTAAAGAGTAACCGCCGGTGGTCACAGGTGTTGGATCGTGGCCGCCACCGCAACCGACCGATAGATCGACGGCAAGAAGAGGAGCCGTGATTCGGCGCAGGGCTCACCGTCGGCCGGGTTATTGTAGTTGACGTATGCGTATCCGAGCGACTTGCGGGAGTTGATGTCCCTGCAGACGCGGACGGAGACGACGGCGCCGACCTGGCTGAAGACGTCGAAGAGTTGCGCATCCTGAACGCTCTCGTGGAGGTCCCCCACGTACAGCGAGGTCGCCGGGAACACCGACGCCGCGGCCGTACCGGAAGCCGGCGAGCCACTCTCCGACGCGGATCCCGCCGCCGCCGCCGACTGCCCCTGCGCCGCCATCTGGATTTGGTTTTTCTGGTTTTTTTGCGGATTTTTTTGGGGGTAATTTTTGGTTTAGGGTTTGATAAAGGTTGGGGGCTCCGGGTCCGGGCTCCCAACGGCGGCGTCGCGAGGAGGCAGAAAAAAAGAGCGCGATGGCGGCGCGGCCGGGGAGGGGAGCTATTTGTACCGCCCAGGGCGAAACCCTCGCCTTCTCCGAACTGTCCGATCGGCTGCGAACGCAAACGAACGGTGGAGATGGTGACGCGTGATGGCGCTGACGTGTCCGAGTCGGGGTGCGGAACTGGGGGCGATCCATACTGGTCGCGGTTTGTTGGTAAGGCCCGTACGGTTCCAATGCAAAAGCGGTTTCAGACTTTGAATTAGAATGATTTTAGAAATTGTTTGGCTAGCATATCTGTTTCAGTTTTAGGAGAGAGGAGAGAAATGCTAAATTGACCAATTTAACCATGTCTAGTTTGTGGTTGTTCTTCATTTATATTTGTGATTATGTAATGACGTTGACAATACAAAAAATAGCCTCCGGTCGTAATGTTGACCCTTAGTGAGAATGTTGTAACATTTCTGTAAGTTTTTATTTTATTTGTATTATCACGTTGACGAGTTCAAAAAAAAGATAAAAAATTTGATCACTGATCCGAAGCATTCTAAAGTGGTGGCAAATCATCGTAATTTTTCTAGAACTTAGACCTGAGTTACGGTTGACCAAAACGTTCCAAGGTGTGGAACACCTTTTTAGGTGTTTCACCTTCACAGTTCAAAAAAGTGAATCACTTCATAGTGTTTCTCCCCTGAAACGTTTCTCTTTTTTACCGTTTGGATCAGTTTCAAGTGATTCTACTCAAAATCATAAACGTTTCATACATCCAAAACGGGCACTAAGTCTAGCTTATGAGAAGTAAGACGCTGTCAGCACCTGCAAATAACCTGCAAATGAATCATACTATTTTTTAATAATGGGTAAAGAATTAGGTTATGATCAGCTTATTGTAATTGAGAAAGGTTCATACAAACACTCTTGTAATGTTTAATAAAGAATATGAGGCACTAACAAGTCTAAAAGATATTCACTCCGTCCCAAAAAGTTTATCGCTTTGCAGTTCAAAAATAAACTACAAAGCGACAAACTTTTCGGGACGGAGGGAGTATATTATTAAACAGTAATTATATTGCTAAAATTTCATCCATGGTGGATAAAATACATACATCACAGTTCTCAATGTCCGGAATCCTTCCTTTATCATGTTGATGTTCTCTTCACACACTTGTGATGGTGTTCATATTCAGCACCAGTAAGTTCTCCTAAAGATTACTTGCATATAAATTTTCAAATAACCTTTATCAAACATTTTTATTCATATTTAGTCAAATAGCTCAACACATCGCTGAAACAATGACAAGCAGTAATTTTCTCAATTCAATATCATAGGCAACGAACCAATCATTAAAGAAATATGTAAACCTATTTTGTGCTATATTGAAAAATGTTTGGTTCCCATTGTCAGGATATGAACATGTGGCTTGCTTCTAGTGACACACTGGAAATTTTAATGCATCTCAGACCATTTTCAGTTCAGGTTCTTCTAACATAGTTCTTAGAATCGGAGATTTAGCGTTGTTAGAAATCAGACACCAAATAAGAATTCAAATTAGTCACTCAAATCAATTAGAGATTTCAAAGAGAAGAATAAATATAAATAAGAACACCAACATCAAGTGTTAATCATGAATTAACACAAAAACATAAACTTCTACTTCTTGGTGCTTAAACTTGATGTTGTGGTCATCAAGCCATGAAGAAGAGGTCGCGGGAAGAAGACCTTGCAAAGACGATAGAGAACATGAGAGGAACATTTCCCTCGCTTCTCCATTCTTATTGATTGGTTACTTAATCTACGACTGTTTGGATGCAAATCATGTATCATTCCTTTTTATCTAGTGAATGAGTAATATGTTTGGCTTAAAAAAAATCACATCTCATACTTAAAAAATTGTGCCCTACATATTTATACTTACCCATGGGACGAGATCGAGAGTATTCCAACTTTTGAGAATGATTGTGTTCCCGATCAGGGACATGACCATTCATTAGGTTGTGTCTCTTTAGTTAAACATATGTTCAATATGTTTAATCCGTGTTAACATTCTAACATTCTCGTAATTGAACTCGGATTAAAACTTACTTATTTAATATTAAACTTAATGTTCATTTCCTCATGCTCGACATATAGGGCACAATACATCAAAACAACCATTTATGTACTACTTGACTCAAAAATTACAATAGTCTGACGGAGTTTGGCTACTCGGGTATCCAAGATACATCATTGGTCCGGCCGATCCCAAGCTAACAGGATCGGACAAACCCGGGTCCTATTAGAGAACCCCCCCCCCCCCCCAGCCCAGGCAGTCAGAAGAATGAGCTTCTCGACCCCGGCTCGACGAGATTCCATACTCGTCCTATTGAGCCCTGACCATTGAAGTTAGGATCACGACAATCGGGTCTCCCCATGGAATATAGTGCCAATACCAGTGCCCCACCATGCACGTTTTGTCCTGTCTTGCCATGGATGGCACGCCGGCCTGTGGACCGAGGTGCTGACAGGAGACTTGAAGAGACCGAACGGGGAAAGCGCGACGCCGGCAACCTCCATTGTTCGATCCCACCCCAAGGAGCGCAAAGGATATGAACAAATATGTAAATCATGCTTCCCATGTGAGCAAAACGAGGAGTAGCTAAAAGAGAGTGAGCTCGCATCTGCCTATAAAAGGAGCCCATCTCCATCTGGTAGAGTTTTGTATCCGAGGTACCAAACATACGCAATCTGAGGGCACGTGAACAATACGCGGTTGTGGACTGAAGCTGCCCTCCACTTGAGGAGGGGCCCGCCACCAACGCCTTGACCGGTAGAGGTCGAGGTATCCACCCTGCTTAAGTCCCGACCCAAGAGGTTGGACGGACAATTCCTCCAGAGCTCGAGCCTCAAAGAGGCAGGTAGTTGGAGGCATTTATGACGAACGATGGACACGGTAACTCCGGTAGTGGGATGAACCCGCGACGTGACCCGCTGCAAGATAAGCATGACATCCGTCCCATCTATCATCAGAAGGATGGTAACCCAACCACAAGATTGTGCCTTGGAGATCATGAAGAAGTCGAGACTGAAGCTTCCGCACCCCAGACAGACTGGATGCACTTGCGTCCTTTTCTTTTGACGCATTTGTATCCTTTTCCTTTTGACGCACTTGCGCTCGTGCCTTACTTTTCATACATCTGTGTGTATTTTCGCTTACACATTATTTTCATAGAAGTTCTTACTTACTTAGAGTTCATAAACTCGAGCAAGGCTTGCTTGAAATATGTTCTCTTGCCTTTGGACATATGACTTTTTTTTTGCCCGAACGAGGATAAATATCTCGTCTTCTGCAGCAAGCCATACGAAAATGAACATGATTCAATACAAATTTACTTGTCAGTTTTCGAAACACTGACAATTGGCTCGTTAAGTAGGGGAACACTGTTGTGTGTTCCCATCAGCTTCGTCATGGCTTTATCAACACCGATTTTTGTCCCCAACGAGGAGGTCTGTGCTGGCAACTTTGATTTCCCCGCCAACAACAACAAGGGCCCAATGTCCATCTTCGCCCCGAACCAAGATCTTTATTTCGGAATCCCGGCATGCGTCGACGACGTCGTCATCCTCCAGAGAGTCTGTGACGCCCACACTAACAACGCTCCAACAGTGTCCTTTGTCGGGATGATCGACCATGATGCCCTGTCTCTGCAAGAAATCTTGAAGGAAGCCGCCGGTAGTGACTCTGACCCCGACGATGCCACCAAGGTAAGTAACCGTCCTAGTGAATGCTATGTCACCGAAACGGGTGAAGGCATCAACGACAGAACAACCATCAACACTACACTGGAGTTCACGCCAGCACAACTACAGGCACGGAGTCTCCAACTCAGGAAAGTGCTGGCGACCGTTGCGACACAGGCTGACCCACCGGCAACACAAGGTATCACAACCCTCGCTGACCCCTCACGACGAGGCATGGAAAGAACCACATACCGGCTTGGGCCATGCCCCGACCCAGATCCATGCTCATGTGCATTTCACATCCGTATCGACCTTCCCGCCAGTGCAAACAATTTCCTGCACTTTGAGCGGGCGAGCCAGAATGTAGTGGCGGCAGCCACACTACGCGACATGTCGAAACCCGCTGAGCTCGAATCTCAACGAGCTTACTGGAACCTCCAATCCCTGTTGGACCAGGCGACCACTCAGCACACCGCAGCCACCGCCCGTGGTGATGGCCGAGTTGGTTCCGCTCCAAGTCCAAATGTGCAACTATTGGGCGGGCTATGGGCTCAAACCGTTTAGAACCAAATTATTGTAGCCTGTTACATAGAGAAGTACATTGCAAATCGACAGAAAAGTTACAAATTATACTGATGCTATCTCTGTACACTGTTACAGACCACCATCAGCTCAGAAACGTACCAACAGAAACATAATACACAATAGCACCAAAGATTTGCAAGCTTGGGGCGTGGTTGAATGCATGTTTAAATGAGCTTATTTTCACGCCTTCCGGACCCTCTTTCCATACTCTTTCCGTATTTCCCAAAGCTGCTCCCCAACTTCCTTCATGGTCGGACGATCCTCCCGAGTTGGAGCAGCACACTGGAAAGCCAAGCTAAGGAGCTTTTCAAGCACCTCATCATCAACAGGATCCTCCAACAATGGGTCCAATATCTCTCTGATGTTTCCTTCATTAAATTTCTTGAAAGTCTGCACAAATACAGATGCATCAAGTCAAATTAAGGTAGGTAGCTACCTAATTGTAGTTTGGTTTCCACCGACTGCAACAAAAGATGTATGGACATACAGACCCATCTGATTGTGATCCTCTCTTCAGGGGTTCGCTTCAGCTCTACCGGGCGTCGAGCAGAAATAATTTCAACGAGCAATATGCCGAAGGAGAAGACATCGCTCTTAGGAGTCAGCTGGTATGTCCTCAGGTACTCGGGGTCCAAGTAGCCAGCTGTTCCTTTCACTTTGGTTGATATGTGTGTCTTCTCTGTGTCACTGGGCCCGCTTCTTGCAAATCCAAAGTCAGACACCTTTGCCCGATAGCTATCAGTCAGAAGGATGTTGGATGACTTCACATCACGGTGGATTATCGTCTTCTCTGTGCACAATACAGTTCTAAATCATTTCAAAACACCATTTAAAACAAAATTGAAATAGACGATTCAAATCAGGTACAAAAATGCAGAAGAGTAGGGCCAGTTTAGTAGGGTTCCCATTTCTTGGGAGAATCAATTCTACAGGAAAACAAATATATTTTCGTGGGCCAAATATCAGAATTATTTTTTAGAATCATTTGGCTAATTGGATTGATTCATATTCTTGGAAGGGAAAAGTTCAAAAAACTTTGTTTCTAAAACAAATTGAAAGATATAAAGCAAGCTTCACAAAATTATCAAAACTATTTTTGGGTTAAGTAAGGACATCCCGAATGTGGCCAATTTTAACTAGTTTCACTAAAAAACGATTAGCATAGGAAAAAGAAAAAACTGGTCTGTGCCCAAACTAGAATCAGAATCATCAGAATCTAGTTTGTGCCCATTTCATATTCCTCCGCCAAAAAAAGGAGAAACTTTTCAAGTGGTTCAAGGGTGAAGCGTTTCCCAATTTCACCTTTTAACACGGATTCTTTGATGAAACCGTTTCTGCTAGCCAAAGACACTTTTAGGGGTGGGCACGATTAACCGAAAACCGCAAAACCGAACTGCATTGAGATATGCAGTTTTTGGTTAAAATTCGATTTTCATTTTTTTGTGTTCGGTTAATCAACTTTTTGCCGTTTTCACATCTTATTAACCAAACTAAGGATTTAACCAAAATTGTAATTCACATTACCCCACAACCCATAAAAACAAAACCTAATAATACTAATCTTCACACTTAACGAATTTTTTCTCACAACCTAACCCAATCTTGATAATTTTCACCCGCCATCGGCCCATACATGTAATGTTTTGTATATTTCTTGTTATTTGTTTGTGTAATTATTGTCATTTTTGTCCAACAATTTATATTGTACACTAATACGTGGTAAACCGCAAAACAAACTGAATTAACCGTAACCGAATTGTGTGGTTATGATTTTTTAGATCACGTACAGTTATCATTTTTCAAAAATCAAAACCGAAGTTTTCATTACCCGAATCAGCCGAATCAAATTAACTGAAATAACCCCTAGACACCTTTACTAAACCATGCTATCTTCAACATAATGAAACCACGTGATTCACTGAAATAAAATTTCTCCTGAACTAATAAATATTTAAAATTTCTCAAAAGACTGGAGGATATATTCAATTAGAATTACAGGATAACGGTAACAGCATCTGAAACAGGAATATTACCTTTGTAGCTGTGACTTACTGATACATATCAGAGATAAAATGGCAGAAAGTATCAAAATGAAAACACAGAAAGCAAAATTTTGCATGAGCATTATGCAAATTAGTACATAGGAAATATATTGCCTACCTGCATAAAGATGGAGATAAGTGAGTGCATGAGCAACATCAATAGCAATTTCCAGCCGTTGATTAAAATCCAGGACTCTTCCATGTTGACCTGCAGAATGGAACAATACATATCAGCATTGAAGCTCCTAAAAATGGATACTTAAAAGTGCTAAAACAAACAGAAAGTGCAATTTACCATCTAAATGTTCTCTCAGAGTGCCATTTGGAACATACTCAGTAATGATAATACGCTCGTTTCCTTTATCAGTGAAACCCAGTAATCTCACCAAATTTCGGTGGTCTATCTTAGCAAGCAATTCCACTTCATTGCTGAACTCATCTCTCGGTCCAGCAAATTGATCCTGTGAAAAGAAATAGAGCTTGTTATACAAAGAAGAAAACCAAAAATAACTTAATCTATAGTTGCCAGGCAAATTAACAGAGCTGTTTGATATATTAGTTTTAGAGTAAAATGCACTGATAGTACATGAACTTGTGAGGGTGTGTCACATAGATTCATAAACTTCTAAAACACATTTAGAAGTCCCTAAACTAATTAAGTAGCTCGTCAAAGGTCCAAAACATATGTGGCGCGCCAGCATGGCGGACACATCAGCTAAAATGGAGACATGTTGGATATGGCTGTTTTGCAATTAATCCCAACATCACACGCATTATCGCCTAAGAGAGCTTCTTCCGGCTACGAGCTTACATGCGTTGCCGCGTAGGAGATGGAACAGGACAAGGCATGTCAGACGGACAGGTAGTGGATTTGGAACGGAATTTCACTGCACGGACTGATGGCCCATGGACGGAGCAAGACGATGCTTTGCTGCCCCCGCACTATCTGAGTTCTTTCCTTAGCCTAGCAACTACTGTCTTTGGAGTCCAGATCTAATCCTTCTCATCAGATTCACTGCAAACACACATCACTGCTCTGACCGGCCTGATCGTGGAACAGACGACGAAGATCCTGCAGATCTGATTGACACAACACATGGGCATTGACAAAAAATGGAGACGAAAATATTATCCCCAGCTGGATCGCCACGCCTGCAGCTCGCTTGCCGCGCCGCCGCCAGCCCGCTCACCGCCCTGCCCCTAACTCCATCGTCCCACTGCACTGTCCGATGATTTGTTTCCTCTATTTTGTAGGCCTGAGTCAGAATTTTTTGTGCTCCTGTGAATAGGTGGAATTCCAAGGGTTATTTGCAAAAGGCCTGATCCAACGTGTCTTTTATTTTAGTTGACATGTCCGCCATGTTGGCGCATCATGTGCATCTTGGATCTGTGATGAGCCACTTAATTAGTTTAAAGATCTCTAAATACATTTTAGAAGTTTATGGACCTATGTGACACACCCTCACAAGTTTATGTACTATCAATGCATTTTACTCTTAATTTTGGCACAAAGATCATACATAAAAAAAAATCTAGACTGAAACAAATATAGTGAAGAAATAAATAGGTGACAAGAAACACGAGGTTGAACTACCTTTTTAGCTCTCTTGACTGCAACAACTCGGCCATCTGGTAATACAGCCCTGTAGACCATTCCAAATCCTCCTTCGCCTAATTTAAATGAAGGTGAGAAGTTCTGAGTTGCCCTGAGGATCTGCTGGATGGTTACGTTCACAGATCCAGCTCTAGCTATTTGTGGCGATGGTGCAAATCTAGATGGACTTGGTGGTATTCGATGTGGAGTCGGTGGCATCTTCTCTGATGATGTGCTTACTTCAAAGGAGTGAACTGATTCAACTGGAAACATACTAGTCATTAAGGATAATATTCTGACATTGTTAAAGCGATATATTAGTGTCCTATTATTCAAGACTTCTACCGCAAATACAGAGAAGCAAGAGCACCAAATGGTGCACATCTTTATAAAGACAATGGCATCCAAACTTACACGCTTACAATAAGGAACTATGAAAATTGAGCCATTCAAAGTGGGAAAAAACCTTGTTCTGGATTATTATTAGATTTCAGAACTAACTAGAAGTAGATGTCATCCTCATCCAAGACGGATACTGTTCGGAAGATAAGTACAGATGGGCTGCTATGAAAGTGAGCTAGCAATTGAACTCACAAAGGACCAGTTAAGTTAGAAAAGTGGCAAAGAATATGGTAGCTATGATTACTTCAATCTCCATTCATACTAAGCTCAACATGTCACTGATACCAATAAATCTAGCTACAGCCCAGTGCAGGCAGAGCTGATTATCCTGATATTATGTTATTATTGATACCGTTATCTAGCTACAATACTACTCTAAGAGGGGGACTAAAGTGGTGCATTCTTCCAGCATCACCCTGCTTGGCATAGGGCTCTACAGGCTGGACAGTAGCTTCCACCGAGACATGCTCCTGCAGAAGACCCCAGTGGAAGTGGACCGCCTCAACATCCGTTTCTATCGCCATGACTTCGGCATCAACCGTCCAACCAGAAACTGCAACCACTTCGGTTGATTAATGATCCTAGGCTTCTCCCTGGACTACCAATCCTCGGAGTACATCGACATGGAAATCTCCTCCTTCAACAAGCTTCTCAACTGGCACAATGCCCCGGGAACACTAGGGTACGTGCTAGTTCAGTGCCTCTACAATGGCACGCAATCAATGTCCCGTAGCTTGGTTACCAAGCAGAGCGATGCACTCGGAAACTTCTGGCTGTGGATTGCCTGATGATCGTTCTCAGTGGGGGGCACCAGATCGGCTTGGATCCCCTGAGGAAGATGACATCCTCCCAGATGGAAATCCTCACCCCCTGCAAGGCCATCTGGAGATCCCAGGAGATGAGGGGCGTGACGAGTTCTTCATCGCCCCCAACCCCGACCGACCTGGGAGGCGCCCCTACCGCGGGGGTCCAACAAGATGGCTAGCATCATCAAAATGGCTGGGGGGCAGGGGAGCCTGGCCTCAAGATCAAGCCAACCACCGCCGACAGTGTTGGCCCCACCAACTCCGCCACATCATGAGCTTCAACTGGATTCCCAGGCACCACGTGACAATAGCTCCAGTTCTTCCATTGACGTGAATGGTCCACTGCACAGGGTGGTGCCTGCCCCAAAATTGCTACACTTCGTTGACAGCGGCAATGCAAACCAGCAACCAAGCTGGGTGCAGCCCTTTGACTCCCCTGCACTCCGTAGGATGCTCTCGGCAGTTTTCCCTCAACCGCCCTATGCCAGACTAGGTGAACCATGTTCGTTGAGGGGCACTAGGGGGGCGATGCAACAATCACCATTGACTTTGCATTGTCTTCGTTCAGGAGACCCCACAAACAGGGTCACCATTCAACGGTCATCGTCCAAGAGACCACCAGTGGTGAAGCTCCGAAAGAGCTGCTTGGTGCTGGCCCCTCTAGTGGAAATCGGCTGAAAGATCGTATGACCGAGTTTACCTTAGGCATTCAAAGATGGCATCCAGTCAGGTACAGCCGCCCACTGCTCAACAATCCCACCATCAACAAGCAGAGGAAAAAATGTAGCAGAAAGTGCTCAACCCAGTATTCGTAGGACACGACGAAGCCTCCTGATCATGGAGAGACTGGATAGACACAGGGTAGCCCAGTATGAATAGGAGGGGAACACTGACGAATCCGACAGCCCAGGGTAGGGAGGATCTGCGGATCACGGTAACACACACTCTACTTTCCTCCCTGGTCCAATCAAAATTTCAACATTGGATGATCTCAATGACAGTAAGAATCCCTATCCTGAAATCCCTGTATCGGATGTTGACTGACCTAAGGATCTGCCCCTGGCCGGCGCCCTGGTCATGAGTCCGACTAGGACTAGGAGACCCAGGCATGGGGCAGGAGTCCTGGTGCGGCTGTTATCTGCAGCAGAAGATATCACCGGCCAGTAAAAATAGAGTCCAGGAGGTTATTCCCCTAAAGATAGATTTGATTCCTGTTTAGTTAGAAATAAGAGTTCAGGAGATAAACTCCTTATAGATAGAGTCCTAAGTCTGTTTGGAGTCATGTAACCCGGCTATAAAAGCAAGGGTGACAGCACCTCACCTGTACCGCATTATTCAGATCAGTAAACAAGTCTTCCACAAAGCCCTAACGGCACCAAACTGATCTAGGCGAGTTCTCAAGTCGCCTAGATCAAGATGGGGGTGTTATCCCAGGTTATTTAGATCAGATGGGATTGTTAGTTTGTTGCTCAGCGCCTTGGTTGTAAAAGCACATGTGATCCTGTAGAAAGGTAGGCAAAAAAGAAGAGGACTTTTGTTCAAAAAAAAAAAAGAGAAGAGGACTAGGTCTTTGTGCCGTGGGCTAAGGCCCCTGGAACCGTGCCAGAACAAGTTAACAAAAGCCAGGTTTTCTATTCATGAACAAGACCCGAATCATGGTAACAGTACCATGTACTTTAAATTTGGAACATATTTATAAAAAATGAATAAGCAGACAGAAATACTAACAATAGAATCACCTCTCAAAAGTTAATAACAGGATCAGGTTAACTTTCATTCAGGATATATGAGAAATGACAAGAGAAAACAACTGAGATGTCAATTGTAGGGTGTTGCAAGTTTCCTTTCCTAGTTCACTACATGATAATTCTCCTGTAGAGCTTGATATACATTTTAAAAATTCAGAACAGCTACCTCATTTTAAATGACGCCTAGTCCAGAGAACCATTGCTTGGTGCGCTTAATTTCTAGTAAACTTTCAGGGGACAGTCAATATTTTTAAGGAAAGTATACCGTGAGACCCGATTTTGAGATAATAACAAAAAAATAAAAACATATTAGACAAGTACTCACCAGCACTGTGTTGGATTGTTGCCATGTTGTGCCTACTGGCTTCTTTCTTTTCAGCATGAAAGCATGGAAACATGAGACCACAACATAAGAGAATGACACCTGGAACTGCCAGGAGATGATCCCCATTTTCTGAAGAATCATTGGCATCGTGCTCGTTTTCATGCATCCTTATACTTCTACATGGACCATAATCAAATTTGTCACTATGTGCTGCTTGAGGTTTCAAAAGCTTCCTTGGTACATTTTGAGCTGATGTTGCTACAGGTGGATGAAAATAAAATCAGAAGAAATGAACGATGCAAACTGTTAGATATAGTAGTAGTCGTATATGAGTCTAATTTTAAAGTCCTAATCCCAGTATATTTTTGAGTCATAGTAACACATATATATTGCCCCTATGGGGCTACTATTGTTATTCAATACAACAAATCATATTCATATCATGGTATATAGAGCCTAGATATAGGGTTATAATTATTTCCCACTGCGCACACACCCGGTAGCAGCCCACTCAACTCCCGGGAGTGGCCCTCATCATTTACCGCCATTGCGTTCTACATCACTATCATTGGCACATCGCAGCTCATCTCTACATCAAGTCATCGTTGTGGTTTCTGTCGCGGGGATGTGTCGTTGCAGTCCTCCGTGGATCCGCAATGATGGGGCTTCTCCATGGGTCTGTGTCATTGCCCGTTGCCAGATTTTACTCGCTGCTTGTCACCGTGGTCAATCTTGCACGTCACCTCACTGCTTGTCATTTTGGTCTCCTCCATGTGAAGGTTGTCAGGCTTCCTCCTGCTGCTTGTGATGACCTCGTCCCTTTTCCTAGCTAAGGACCGGTGCCATTGTGACATTGTGTCTCGAATTCATGAGGTAAATGATGTCATTGTCGTCATTCGATTCAAAGCTTGGTCAGGCCTTGTTGTGAATCTGGATGGGAGGAGGTCCCCCGGCTGTGCCTAGGGCTGCACAGGGGAGAAACCAGCAGCGAGGACGCATGGGGAGAGTTGTGCAGCACGTATCACGGAGGGAGAGAGATGTCACGGCGGTTGCTAGGGTTTGGGTTAGCAGCCACGGTGACCGCGAGGAGGGAACAACCCAATGGGGTAATTCTCTATATTTCTTGATGCCAAATACAGGAGGGAGGCTGGTTTTATAGGGTCCAGGGGGCCCCTGGCTGTGCCCCCCTGGCCGCACCTCCTATGGTCGGTTGGGACACTCCCCCACCCGACCGGGACTCTGTATTTCCTTATCCCTAATACAAAATATATTAATTCCTTATCTAATATTTATTCCTTTAAATAAATCTTCTGGAAGATCCTCTCTTATTCTTGTGCAGCAGGGCCTAGATCGGCCTGGTTGTGGGTGTCGTGGGCCCACGCCGGCCATACTGGATCCCCACGAACGCATCCACAACAGGCCTGCCTTTACAAATGGTAATTCGATCTGACCTGTAGTTCTTTTCCTTGCTGTTTTTTTTTTCTCTGCAGATTTAGTAGTCAAAGATAAGGCTTTGGTGGTTATAAAAAGTGTTTTATTTCATTTCTACAAAATGCATCAGTCATTATCCCTCCTAGTCCAGTTCGCATATCTGTCGTCCGTAAGCTATGTGTGTCAACAAAAATATGTCCCTCAAGTACGTGCAGATCAAACTTTATTTTCTCTTTGAATCCATCTATACCGTGTGAGTCCACATATTCTCTGTTAAGCCATATACTTCTTTTATTTGTTTTCTATGGTTAGCTAATTCCTGTCGATTTAGCTAACATCGTCATGTTTTTGCACTACTTGTAGTTTTTATTAGTGCCTCATTGTCGTGTCTTTGCACTAATAACGGTTTGTAGTCAGGCTTTATTTCATGTCTTTGCACTACTTATGGTTTGTAGTAGTGTTTTATCTATTCTCTTTTTGGCTTGATTTGACGAAGTTATAAAGGTTCCACTCCATGACGGCTTTGAAGAGTTAGATTTTGGATGTGCTATTTATATAATGAGTCTAAGTTTAGTTCTTATTGTTCACTGTTTGAAATGCAACACTCTTGCATTTGAGGGGGTGTTAGAGATATAGTAGTTGTCGTATAGGAGTCTAATTGCAGAGTCATTGTAACCCATAACTGTGAATCATGGTAACCCATATGTATTGCCCCTATGGGGCTATTAATCAATACAACAACAAACAACTCCTGTTATCTGCAAGTTGCATTAAAGTATAACATGGAATAAAAGCAAGGATTCCTGTTGGATACAATTAACAGGCACACCAAAAACAAGAAAAAACATTCATAATGTCCAGAAAGGTCAGAACACATTTTGTCATATACAGAACCCACACCTCTTTCATACATCAACCAAGCATTTCACAATGTTAAAAAAAAAACACAACCATATGCAACACAAAAATACATATCTGATGACCTACAGCTCAAATACCATTCTGTAATGCACTTCCCAAGCAGAAGAGACTAACCCAAACCAACATATGCCCCACATTCTACAAATGCACATCGAAATCATATCATCTTACCAGTCAGTCCTAAAAGAAATGTCATAAACTCGAATTGGTTGTATTACTGTTGGGTGTCAGTTGCAAGCTGAACAAAGGCATTCTCATATGACTTGGCAACAAACAAACAGCATACAAGAACTTACCATGGTTGCCTCCACCACAGTACTGCTTCAGCACGCCCCTCCACGCATCCGACAGGTGGTTACAGCGGAGGCAACCACTCCCAAAGTAGGAGCGGAGCTTGTCGCAGCCAGTAACGCGGTCCTGCGCCAAAACCCCATTGACCGACAGGTTGAGGAGGCCATCAGAGGCGTCCAAGACGGCAACCTGGTCGCCTCCACAAACAGCCGCCTGTGAAAGGGTTGTTGCCTCCTCAGAGACGGAGGCAGTAGCCAGTGGCGAGCGGCACAGGACCAGTACGGCGAGCATAGCAGGGAGAAAAGCCAGAGGAGGAGACATCGAATGCTTTGACCGTACAACTCACAGAGATCACAGCCAAGAATCGGAGTTCAAGTTTGCTAGTAGTATCTCTTTCGCTTAACCGACACAACAGAAACAAGACCGTCCAAAAAGAGGAAATGAAATCGAATTTCGAGAGGGAGCAGCAAGAACTGAGGAGGTATTGCGCAGAGTAAAGGACAAGATCGACCAACAGATCAAGCAGGAGCGGAAAGTACAAAATCTAAGGACGTTTGGACATCAAAATCTGCGGAACAAACATATGAACGAGCAAGAGATCTGTCAGTCTCAATTTCAAGGTCAATTGGATCGAGCAACTGCTGATACAGCGGGCAGGAAAACAACGGAGGAAGGAGCGGAGCAGTTGGAGAGGAAGAAGAAGAAGAGAAAAAAAAAGGAAATATCTTTCGTGGGAGGTGGAGGTAGGAGACGGAGGGTCAAGGACTCAAGGCGGACCGGAGAAAAGTGCGGTGCGTGAAAGTGGAAGTGAGCCTGCGGCGCCGGAATGCTTCCTGCGTGGTGGCCGCTGCCATGTGGGCCTGTTTGGCTACCCATGTAAGAAGGTGACATGACATCGTATTCTTCTGATTCTTTTAAGGCCCAACAAACGTGGCAGCGTTCACATGTCTCCGATTATTGGCCCAACACACATACGCTAGTTGTTTGATCCAGATCTAGTGACATATATGAGTCTAAAATGGATTCTTATTTATTTAGATGTTGCTAGGATATCCTACGTACGTTGAGGGGCTGTTTGGAACGAAAGAATAGAAAACACGGGCATAGGAAAACACGGCCCGACTGAGAAAATATTTGCCTAAAAAAACTGAGATGCAGCATTGAGATTCCATAGCCAAAAATTGTCGATGTTTGGCCCTGAATCCCATTGTTCCATTACGTATAAGTTAGGATTTTTTTAATATTAAACTAAGTTTAATCATTTAATAATAATAGCCGCCAATTTTTTTACAAATAGAAGCCACCTAATCACCCTTTAGCAGAGCGACTTTGCTGACGTGGACTCCCATTCGCAAAACGACTTGCGCACATGGGTAACCATGTGACCCAACCTGGGGGCAGGCCACGCACCATTACTTCTCACTGTAACAGCTGGAAAGCGGCCAATCTGGAGTCAGGCGGGCCGCGTTGTTCCTGTTGGAGCTGTTTAGATTGTTATCCATTAATATCTTACTAAATTTTAGTAGTTGATCATAAAAAATAATGTGTTTAAATTAAAATCAAGTTTTGATCAATACAACCATGGGTTGCTTTAGTTTATTTTTCTTATCAATATTGATCAAACTTTGAGCGGCCTAATCCTCCACTAAAATTTGACACCACCAAATTTTAGTAAGGTTAGCATTGAATTGCATCCAAACAGACCGGTTGTCGCAATATAGCGGGCCGACATGGAGGATTATTCTTTCTCGAGTATAAAATAAACGATCCGTCCGCTGCGGAAAAGTGTCCACCGATCGACCCCTGCTGCTGGACGAGTCAACTTGTAGCTGGACGACAGGCAGCTTGATTATTGCGACAGCGATTTGAACGGTCAACTGTCGACATTATGCTGATGTGGTAGCTACGTGGCTTCCACTCACCCTGTTACGGAGCGACTGGGAGTACACGTCACCAAGCCACCCTACTACATGGCGACTAGGTGACTACTTCGGGAAAAAAATAGGTATCCATTATGATTAAATGATTAAAATAATTGACTAATATTAAAAAAATCTATGACTTAGTGGCATGTCAGCTGGTGCTGCAAGCTGCAGTACAACATCACAACCAAGCAACAGTAAGAAGATCAAGGTCGACAACATCGCACCCATATCGCAAAACCTTTAAGTGGTTCTGCCCATATCGCAAATCAAACGAGTGGTAAAGGAAATCATAAATAAGAATGGCCCAGGCAAGGCCTCTGTACCCACCCACTGGAAAAGATTAGAAATCAGCATCGGGGGATAAGAACGGCTAAGTTGCAACAATTTACAGAAAAGACCTATGATCTAGAAATCACTCCAAGTTAAATTCTGAGTTACACAGATCGGGGCAGGTGTCTTGCAGCGCTGGCACTAAAGTAAAAGTCACCGTTACAGATGAAGTTACTCTTTAACGTCATGGCCTGTAAAATAAGGAAAAGACAAACAAAGCATAAGCCTAAAATACAAGTGCTAAAATCCCTCCTCACATTTTCTCCCACCTGATATACTAATGATCGACTTATAATAACGTGCCACATTAGCAAAATTACATTTAAAATCAAAGAACATATGAGAAATTTGGGATTGCTTGCTTTTACATTTGAGTCATACTTCCTCCTCTAAATACTTGTCGTTTTGTAGTTTAAAAATAAATTATAAAGCGACAAGTATTTAAGGACGGAGAGAATATTTCATGACAAGCTGCAATAGAATTATATAGCATGCATTCATGTTTCAATCCAATGGTAAGAAAGCAGACATCAGCACAAGAAACATATGTTTTCCCACTTACCTTCTACCTTCAACTTTTCCAAGAACGTTCCTGTGCAGCTTGAGTGCCCTACATGTCACCAGAATAAACGACGCTTGCTGGAAATATGAATAAATGCTCAATTGTATTGAGAAAACGTTAACATAGTGCAATAGACTAGGCTACCTGTTGAATCCTAGTGGGATCGATAGAACCAGCTGCCTGTAATTGAGCATAATTCAATTCCTGCATCGAAGTTTGAGCCTCCAAATTCAGTTTCCATACAATGAAGGAGAAAGGACAAAGATGAATATCACAAGATGTGAGCTACAATTATATAACAGATACATTCTTATTTGTGTTGCATCTTACGTCGCCAGAAAAAAAAAGTTTACAAGTGGCCGAAAAGTAACCAACTGGAATCAATAAGTACAGGCA